>PVIR01010642.1:11809-49323 GCA_004026965.1 Petromus typicus | reverse complement strand
TGCCTTTTGAATATTTTCTATTTCACAGTATCTATGCATATTACTGGACAAATCAATTCTTACATCACAAATCATTCTGTACAGAATTTTCTTTCTATTTATAATCCTTAGGAAATGTATTACAGAAGAAAATCTGGGGCTGACTTAACTTCTAATTTGGAAGAAAAAAGGCTTTAATTTTTACTGGTGAAAATATTTTAGACATATTTTCTTTATATTTCAATCGTTTTTCTTACCAACTGACAACTTGCTGATGAAGGCAGCTGTGACAAGCCTTTGCATTGGTGTGGTAGTAGGTGTGCAGAGCACTCTGGGTTGGCATTGGAGGAAGCTGCCCCAGCAGCTGAGCATCGGATTATAGCTGTTTTTTTTTGGGGGGGGGGGTGAGAATCAAGTCATGTCATATTCTGGTACAAAGTCACAATGTTAAATGTGATGATTATGTGTATTCATAATGTACCAATAAAGATTTGAGTAATTAAAAAAACCCCTAAAATTTTAGTATTTAGGTTTAATTGTGATGCTGACATTTCATGATGAAGAAGTGGCTTTGGGGTTGCAATTTGGACACTCGTTCTCTAAAAGCTTCACCAGCACAGAATTTTCTCTTTTCCTCTCCCTCTTCTTTCTCATTATATCTGTGTGGACAGTAACTCTTTCCCTGTAAAAGTTTTTTTTTTTTCTTTTACTAGAGTGAATTTTTTTTCTCTATATAATCATTATTTGCACTTAAACTTCTGTACGTGTAATTTTTGTCACCTTTAGTGCCGTCATATAACCCAAGTTATGCTTCCTGCCACTTATGTGTTTGCTCTTGATAACAGACTTTGATATTAATAACATAATCATGTGTTTTTCTTACTAGGCTTTGCTCTGCTGCAGTATGCATAGTAGTATATGTCCTAATCAGGAGAGTACAGATTTATATTATTTTTGCATAAGCATGTCCATATGTGGATATATGATGCTAATTGTATAATAGTGCAGAATATGTTGTGGTCTTATGGATTAGCAAAATATGGGGTATATTTTTTTCTGTTTCTCACCCATTATATTAACAAAAATACAAATATGAAACTATATCAAGAGTATCAGTCAGCATTTCACTGCTGAAACAAAATATCAGATAGTTTAAATGTGGCTTTATTTCAGTCAGTGTTTCCAGAGATTTCAGTGTATATTGTCTAACTGCAAAGCAGGAATAGTGTAGAAAAGGAAGGGGAGAAGAAAGCTGCTCAACTCTTGGTACCTGGGAAGCAAAGAGCAGGGCAGAAACCGGTAAGAAAAGGGTCAGGAAATCAGGTCTAGTCCCCTAAGTTATGCAATGACAGCCATCTCACATAACAAGAAAAGTAGTCTAGTAACCCCTTGGATGCATTATCTGACATGTGATCAACTTGACAGGATTCGCTGTCAACATTAACAACATTTTGGTAAAATTTGACTATGAGAACATTCTAAATGTGGAAATAGTATGAAGACTTTATTTGCAAAATAATAAGACAAAAATGTTCCATCACTACCTATAACCGATGTATACATAACAGCTTATTTTTCACCATAATTCAAATTATTATTTGTTATAAATTATTATTGAGCATTTGATAAATTTCATACATTTTTTCTGGGCCCTAGAAATACAGAAATTAACAGCAGAGGTAATAGAGTACCTTATATTTTAGTGGTTCAGTGCAGTTTAGGATAAACACACACATCCATGAAGTTTGATGGAGAAGATGTATCATAGAAAGAACGCTAAGAACACTGGTGTTTTAGATAGTCCAACTTTTATATTATATTAGGTATGGGGATTCCATCAGCATGGCCTTTGCCTAAGTCCCTGGGGGAAGAGCTCAAATATGCATTCTTTTAAGGGAGCAATACTGAATATTACATGAAGGTATATATGGGAAAAAGATATCTTATGTTTCAAAAAACCTTGCTTATTGTAATTAAAATTTTAAAATAGCTATGTTGTCCTTTAAAATATAGTTAGTATATGTATATTTCTATAATAGGATTGTAATTTCATTTAGTAACAACTATTTGTTGACCATTCAGATAATAATCACTTAATATATACAATCATGAGCCACTTAAGCACTTGAAAGCATTTTTAAAAATTCAAATCTTTATTGGTACTTATATATACACATCATCATTACATTGAACATTTAAAATTTGCACCAGTGTATGACACAACTTGATTTTCATTTTGAGAACTGTTACTGGGACATTACTGAAAGGTCCTATAGTACTAGAAAAAACAAAACAAAATAAAACAAAAAACCACAAAAAAACATTAGCTACACTTATCGACTCTTGGACTTTTTTCTTCAGCTACCTTTGACATGAACAGAAAAATTATACAACTAGAATCAATCAGTGTGGAATGGATCTATTAACTTTTTTCTAATTTTCCAGTAATATATTGAAAGCACTTAGATTCATGAGGATAATTATAGTAAAAACCAAATATTAATTCATGGGAAAAGTTGATTGCTCTTATATTTAAATGTGATGGAAAATTAACTCAACACATTTATTTTCTGAGTACTATGGTCACACTCTCATTGAAATCTGCAAATATAGTTAGTATTAGATAGAATGATGAAATTCCCTCTGAGAAGATGAAAAAGAAATTTAAAAATCAAAGAAGACAGAAAGCCCTCGGTTACAGTGTTCTGCTTCATATACAGAGCAATGTCTTTAATTACCAATCAGTGTTTTTGAATTAAATCTTATCAAGTGAAACCAAATCTAAACTACATCTCATCGGAAATTAGTACACTCTTAATGAGAAGTGCAATTTAATAATTACAATTTAACCAATCCTGGAACTTAATTGCAAAGAAGCTATCTAATTGAGGACGTAAGAACTTAAAATAGTATACACTGTCATGCTTAGGATCTTTGAACTAATGTTCATAGTGAGGCTTTTAATATATTGTATTCAATATGCTAATGAATAGAATTATATGAAATAGCACTTTTGATGTGTTCATAATATTTTAACCATAGAATTACCATGCATCCTTTCCTTTCATTTTCCTCAGATTTTGATGTGTTCCATTGAAATATCATTCAACATTTCAATGATAAAATATTTTCAGTAATTTTTAAAGTAAGCAGATAGAGTGTCTCTCATGTTTCCATGCTCAGAAAATAGATAATATAAAATATCACTGTTCTTATTTGTCAAGGAGCAAGACAAACAGAAATAAAGCAATCAGAAAGAAAAGCACATTATTTTCACCAGTTCAATTAAAACTATATCAAAATTTCAACAAGAACATATCAACTTTTCTATAAAATCCTGAGACAAATGAACAGATACTTCATAAATGGCCAATAATTACTCAATATTGGTAGCCATTAGAGAAATATAAGTTAGATCAACACAGAGATTACACATTGGCCCAGAAAAAGCAGCCACTGTCAAGAAATCAAATGCTAATGAGGCTGCACGGAAAAAGAACTCTTCTATATCATAAGTAGAAATGAAAATTATTATGATCACTTTGGTCTGGAAATTCCTCAAAAACTGAAGCCAAACATTCCACATGACCCAGTGTTCCTTTTCTAGATATCTCCCTGAAAGAGTTAAAAACATCATATACAATGGTACACATATATCCATTTTCATAGCAGCAAATTTTGTAAGAATTAAATTTTAGAATCAGCCTATATGTCCATCAACAGGTGAATAGATAAAGAAAATATGGTCTTTACATACAATGAAGTACTATTCTACCACGAAGAAAGGTAAACTTGATACATTTTAGGATAATGGATGTACTTTGAGACCATAATGCTAAGTGAGATAAATAAGACACAAGTTTAAATATCACATCATTACTCTTATATTAGAAACCCAAAGTACAAATTATGAAAAAAAATCAAAGTTAGATAATATGAAGTATGGTGATAGAGCTCTCTCAAAGGCAAAGAAGATTAAGGATAGAAAGAGGGTGAGAGGTGGGGTACAAAGTGAAAAAAGGAATTTAGGTATATTTTGTGCATATATTAACTCTACATAGGAAATATAAGCCTTATATCTTGAAAAAAAGAAAGAGGATCAATAAATGGGTGGAGAGAAAATGGAATTAACTGAAAAAAAAATGAAGAAAGGGAAATAAGATGTATTATGTACTTATAGCAATTCCTACAATGAATGTAAACACTACCTTGCATGAAATTTAAGCAACATTGTCTAATTAAATATTCCCTTATATGACTTGATGTAATTTCTTTGAATATTACTTATTTTCTTGTATTGTGATATCTCTTAAATAATAAAGAGAGGTGCATTTGTTTTATATGCTTATTATAAATCTCACCTAGTCATGCTAAAGTTCTCAGAGAACACTTGTCTACAGCTAACATTTTATTTATTTATTTATTTATTTATTTATTTATTTATTTATTTTAAGGTTTTTTGAGACAGGGTTTCACTTTGTGATTCAGGCTGGCCCTGAGCTCAGCCTCAAACTCACATCACAGCAATCCTCTTGCCTCTGCCTCCCGAGTGCTGGGATTACAGGCATGAGCCACCACACCTGGCACTGTGGTATGTGGTACTGGTTGCTGCTGGGCATGAGTCTCCACACCCAGTATGGTATGTGGTTACCGGGGATCGAACCTGGGTGCTTGCTCTTGCAAGACAGGCACCGGAAAACCACTGAGCTAAATCCCCAGCCTCTGCAGCTAGCATTTTAAAAAGTGATGAAATAAACAGTCAGTATTAATAGAGCCAGCAGAAAACCCATATGCAAATCTTAGCACTGTCTATTTAATATCATTTGCATATGTAGAATTTTGCATACTATTAAATGGTTCTGATTCTGGAGGTTTGACAATACGACTGACATCTTACATTGAAAGCAAACTTCAGTGATGTTTATGGAACTGCTACAGGAAGCAAGATTTTACTTGAACTCCACGCATCTGTTACCACAATTCTAACATGCTTCAGAAAGAATTAAGTCTAACTTGACTACTATAGAAAAGAGAGGAATTTCCCTTTTCTATGATTCTATTCTGTTCTCTTTTTCTAATGATTTTGCCTCAAATAAGTACGAAGCTTAGTATTTATTTTAAATAAAATATATTATTTCTGCTGTAACTGAAGCTATGAGATGAGTTGTCCTCAGCCATTTTGAATTGCTATTCTGGTTGTGACCAAAATTCTATCCAAACTTTTTGATTGGATGCTGGAGATCTGATTAGGGTTTTTAACTTGGCAGGCTCTTTCTTAAAATGAGTACTGTTATAGTATCAATTCATAAGATTAGAGTGACTTATAAACACCTAGACTTCTGCCATAGTAAAAATGTCTTCTTTTACTAATTGAGATCCACAGCCTCCATATTTTAGTGAGATGAAATACCTGTCCAATAATGATCCTAGAATGTCATGAACAGGTATCTTGCCATGGTCTCAAGCAATATTTTTGCCTCTTAAAATCTGTTCTACTTATTGAGAGATAAATTGGGGAGACAATTCGTCTCATAATAGCATCCAAAGAAAATGAAATATCTAGAAATCAACTAGAAAAGAAGGTGAAAGACTTGTGCTTTGAAAACTACAGCATTCTGAAAAAGGAGTTTGAAGAGGTATCAGAAAATGGAAAGATATCCCTTGTTCATGGGTAGAAAGAACCAACATCATCAAAATGGCTATACTCCCACAGCCACTATATAGATTCAGTGAAATCCCAGTTGAAATCCAACAGCATATTTCTCAGATCTAGAGGAAATAATCCAAAAATTCATCTGGAACCACAAAAGACCTAGAATAGCAAAAGCAAGGACATGACAGGATATCACAATCCAAAACTTGAAACAATACTCAACCACTGTGATTAAAACAAAACAAACAACAATAACAACAACAACAAAACTGGATAATACTAGCAAAGCAACAGACTTGAGGATCAGTAGAAGATCCAGAAACAAATCCAGATACACTAAGCCACCTCATTTTTGACAAAGAAGCCAAACTTCCTCAATATCAGAAAGAGAGCCTCTTTAAAAAATGATGCTGGAAATACTGGGTCTTAACCTGCTGAAGACTAAAGCTACATCTGTCTCTTTCACATGTAATAAAGTAAAATCAAAGCGGATGAGAGACTTAAGCATTAAAATAGAAACATTAAACCTGCTGGAAAACAGGTGAGGTAGAAATCTTGGAGACATTGGCTTAGGGAAAGATTTTATGAACAAAACCTCTACAGCACGAGAACTAGCAGAAGAAATCAACAAATGGGATCGCGTCTTATTAAAAAGCTTCTTCACAGCAAAATAAACCACAGGCATAATGAAAAGACAGCCAACAATATGGGAAAAGATTTTTATTGGCACTTTCCCAGACAAAGGGCAACTATCTAGACTATAAAAGGAGCTTAAAAGAATCAGCCCCCTAAATTTAAAGACCCAGTTCAAAAATGGGTATCTGAAATGAATAGATGTTTTTCATGGGAAGAAGTAAAAGGAGCTAAAGAGTACATGAATAAGTGCTCTACCTCTGTGATAATTGGAGAGATGCAGATGAAAATAACACTGAGGTTTCACCTCATTCCACAAATAATGATTGCTATTTTGAAAATAGTCATTAACAAATGCTGACGAGGTTTTGGAGAAAAAGAAACTCTTCTCCACTGTTGGTGGGAATATAGACTGATACAACCACTAAGAGATCAGTGTGGAAATTTCTTAGAAAATTAAAATTAGAGATCCCCTTTGCCCCTACTATTCTCGGCTGGTGATATATGTGAAGAATTACAAGATTCATATTACAGTGACATATGTGTCATCATGTTTATACCAGCTCAGTTTGTGATAGCTAAAGTTTGGAAAAACCCAAATGCCCATCAACTCTAGACTGGACACAGAAGATGTGTTTTTTTTTTTTTTTTCCCTAAAATGGAGTATTACTCTGTCATAAAATTGATAAGTTTGAAAGTTATACTCAAATGGACATACCTTAAGGACATACTTATAAGTGAAATAAGTAAGTCACAGATGTTTAAATATCTTATCTTTTCTCTGCTATGAGAAACTTAAGATATTAATGAGTTGTAGAAGTTATGATAGATATTGTGAAACAGAACATATTCAAAGGGAAATGAAGTGTAATAAGGGGAAAGAAAAAATGTGATGATTAAAAAAATAAACAAAGTTTATGCATGGGGGGTTGGGCTGGGTAAGAGAATGGGAAAAAATGAGAATCAAGTCATGTCATATATTGGTACAAATTCTCAATATTAAGTGTGATTGTGATTTGTATATATCATGAACCAATAAAAATTCAAATTTAAATATGAAAATAAAAAATAAAAAAATTATTATAACTTTGCTAGCTACTATGCTTTGCAACTGTTGAATTGCCAACTTTTGAACAGTTATCTCACTCTTACCCTTTGTTTTCTTATTGCTTGAGAAATCCAATGCACAGTCCCATTAGATTCTTGACTAAATTATTTTTTAAATGCTGTGCAGAGAGGAAAAACTTTAGGACACATATGAACAAAGTTTAGAGCCTTTTTATTATTTAATTTTGTACTTTGTTTTTAGTTTCTGAGATATCTAGGGTTTTATCAAAACTTTGTCTGAATACTAGATATGGAATTGTGGATTATTGATAAATTGAAAACTGCTCTTGGTAATTTTTAAGTAATATTAACTAGCAAAGTTTGGCAAGAAATCCAAGTTAACTAGAGTTTCAGTAGGATATTTTATTTTTAAGAGTTTTTTTGGTACCTGAAATCAAAATCAGGATCTCATGTTTTCCACTTTCATTCCTTTTAATTATTCAGGATATGAAGATTAAAAGTCATCACAATCCTCTTTTCTGAACGTTGACAACATTTTCAAGTCATGCTATGTTATACTGCTAAAATAATGGGAAAAAAAATAATAAGGTTGTCAGAAAAGAAGCAGTGTTCTGGTCCCAAATCTCTCCTATATTTTAATTTTAGCCTTGTGCTGAAGTCGGTTTCATCTATTCATGGAGATCTATACCTAGAATCATGCCAATATAAATGAAGCTGAAACAAAATGAAAAATAAACATCCATCAATTGGTTCTACTGTTTGACTAAGATCCAGAAAACTTATTTCCACTGCTGCTATATCATTTGTATTCCAAGCAAATTAAATCAATCACTCATACCCATATTCACAATTCACCCACAGTATATCAATCCCAATTGTAACTCAGTTTAACATAGAGATAATACTGTACCTGTAATCCAAAATAGAATAGCCTTGTACATTGCTGACTTATGGATGATCTCCAGCACTATACAGGATATTAAAACTGCATCCCCGATAAAAAGAACTACTGATGCTTTGCCAGAAACAATTGTGATAGGATTGAGTTTTCTGTACTGCTCATTTAAGTTGTTTGCAGATTCACAGGGTCTAGTTTTTGCTGTAACACACTTTCTTCTAAATATTCTAGCATTGATGAGTCTTATACTCCTAGCCTTTTGTTATAGGGTCTCTTTCTATCTCTCTGTCTCTATCTTCCTCCCTCTCTCTCTCTATCTCTTGCTCTCTCTCGGTCTCTCTCTCCCCCCTGTACTCTTGCCTTGATTTTTTGCTCTATTCCACCTTATCATTCTATCATGAGTAACACAATACTCAAGGAACTAAGGATACAGTAACACTCATCATTTTTGCATACCTTTAAAAATACAAAATTTTTACTAAAAGAGCCAAACATTTGCTTATACCATTAATAATATAGTATATAGTATAGTTTATAGTAATAGTATAGTATAGCATTTACTATTAAGGTTCAGATCTATCAGGTATACTAATTTTTTCAGATCACTTTAAAAGAGCATTACAGCTATTAAAGAGAAGCCTGAATTATAATGTTCCTTGATCCTACTTTCCTTTATTATTTTCCCTCAAATATTAGCTTCCCCTTTGGATCTACTTTGAAGCATATATATATATATATATATATATATATATATGTGTGTGTGTGTGTGTGTGTGTGTGTGTGTGTCTATGTGTGTGTATGAATATACATGTATTAACATGTATTGTCAAGAAGTTGGAAGAACTAATATATTACCATATTTATAAAGTGATGATTTAGCTAGACACATTTCATGTATGGTGGCAAAAAACTACATTGAGTCAAAGGGAAAAATCATTTTATTATTGATAATAAAGATAGTAATAACAATCATAATAGGCACAATCATAGAGTTTTTGTGAGTGACTTTCTTGAACTCCATTTCTCACAGGGAAATGCAGAGAGGGGTATGTGACTTCATAGATAACAAATATCCTATAAGCAACACACTGGAGATTTAGGAGGCAAAATCACAGGAGAGAAACCATAAGGCTTGATACCTCAAAGCTTTGGAAATAAACAACAAATATGTATGCCCTTTGCTATAGAGAGAAATCGTGTTTCTAACACTGAAAGATAAAGTATATTCTCTATTTTTAAAAATCTTGAATGAACAATCTGGTATGCTTTTGGATGATTCATATTACTTTATATTTTGCTGTATTTTATAACATATTTGTCAGTGGAATAAATATTTTGTTTAAGATAAGATAGATCTGAGCCTTATAATTTCATACATGTATATAGAAGATAAAATTTTGTAAAATTGTTTATTACTATAAATATAATATGTGGTAATTGAATTAGTTCCTACTTATCCATAATTTTGCTTTTGATAATTCTCTTTTTGAAATCCACCATACTCTGAAGCTACTAAGAATATATAATTCATAAGTTTGAAAATAAAACTTTCAGGAAGAAATATTTTGTAACATTAGATGATTTTATAACATTTTAATACTATCAGTGTTCTTTCTTATTACTGGCTATTACTAATCGCATACTGTGCCTAATTTGTACATTAAAATCTATCCTGGGAGAAACATGGTATATATAAGATTTATTACTATCAGTAATCTTAGTCTGCCATCGTGGTCTTTGAATATACCAAGATCAGGAGAAACTATTACAAAACTTGGACTCATTTTAAATTTTCAAACAAATTAGATGGATTTTTATCTTTAAGACATAGTAGTGCTGTAAGTGCAACTTCTAAATATATTTTCTACCATGACTCCAAGTATATACTTACTGCTGTTTGGTATCTCAAACATCATAATTACAATTACTCATTCATTTTTTTTTCCCTAAAATGGCACTAAGTTATAATCTACTAACTTAAAAATTGCATACAAGACTTAAAACATTAAGAGAAACAATAAATAAACTGCATTATTTATATATATTGTTTTTATTCTCTGGTAACTTTCTCCCCAGTTGTTTAATGATTTAAAAATGACAAAATACAATCAGTTTGGAAATTTAGCTTGATTTAATCAAAACTAGTTAAGTGTCAAAGTACTTTCTGTTCTGCGAATACCAAAGATACTGAAATTGGAAGTCACAAATACAACTAATTCTGAGAAAAACCTTGTCTTTTCTCTTTGTCTTATTTAAGAAAGAAAAGGAAAAAAAAAAAAAAAAACTCCAGTTTCAGTAAAGAGCAGCCAAGTGTACTACAAATAGCTAGAAAACAAATTACAAGATATCTTCACATTGCTAGATTATCAGAGACTATTCTGAGTGAAATTCAACAAATTATGTAGAAAGAGTAGTTCCTTTATAATTCAGTGAAGAAAGGTCAGTATTCTCTGAGATTTTAATACTAATGAGAACAAAATACACAAATTTATGTATATCATAATGACTTCTTGTAACTATTTGCATTTTAATGAAATAATTCATTAGTCTTCCAGAAACAAATGAATTATGAACAATGCAGTATTGAAATCTGCAGATATATGCATATTTCATGTATATATGTATATTTCAGAATAGACAGAATTGTAAGATAAAAACTAAGTTCAATCTTCTGAGTGTTAGTAATCAAAAGGGCCTCTTCAAGATGTGAGGTTGAATTTTAAAGTACAAGATATCTACTTTGCTACAAAGCTCACTGTTCTCTCCCATGTGGATACATATGCTGGCATTACCTGAGAATCTGAAGTCTTAACCCAAAATGCAGGTTGTGAGGACAGAAATGATCATTAGTCAGTCATGAAAAGGTAAAAGGTGTACCACACATGTGCATATGTGTATTTGCTCCTGATGAGAAGACACATAGCTTTAATCAAATTATTTCATACAGCCAGAGGCAAGAACTACTTTTTTAAAAAATTGAAATCTTTATTGGTACATTACATATACACATCATGATTGCACTCCACAATGGGGAATTGTACCAGTGTAAGACACAACTTAATTCTCATTTTTTCCCATAGCCCTATCCACCCTACCACCCCCCCATATACATAACATTTGTTTCCTTTCTTTTTGTTAACTACTTTGAAATTTGGATGAACCTAACAGAAGAAATCCTGTTAATAGCCTAACTTGTATGTAGGACAGAAGACTCTTTCAGAGATTGCATGTAAATAGACCAATCACTGAAACAAGAAACAAATGTAGACTCTGATCAAGAAGGAAGACAAAGGCTAGTCACAGAATGATTGCTTCAGTACAGTTTTTATCAGTATCATATTGAATCTAATCCTCGTCTCATTCTAGTTAAATTTCTCAGCAGTATCAATAGCAGGGAGAGATTCAGATGAGTCATTGAATCTTCAGGCCTTTCACTAGCTCCTCCTTTAAAAGTCATTTCTCTGACTGTTTCTTAATTAAGTTTTAAGTGCTAATTTTGTTAGAGAGAACAATCTTGATTACTTCAAGTTTCTCACCAAGTGTTTAAAGTTTAATACACTCAGGAAGGTAATCTAACATGAAATTCTTGTATTCTTTCTGGCCCAATGTCTCAGAATGAATATGGTCTAGCTAATTTCTTTATCTTGACCACAAAGTTTGGAGATTAACTTTGACTGTAACTGTTACCTACAAATGTACTGACATCTGCATTCAATAGAAAATGAAAGAAAATCAAGACTAATTCAGCATCTAATCTATTTAGTTAAAAAATATAAATCCCAAGCTGTAGAAACTAAGTCAATACACTATTGAATTCATATATTAAAATTATTTAGAAAGACAGAGATTTTAAATAAGCTAAACAAAGAAAAGAAGTCCTAAAGATAAGAAACAAAGAAAAAAAAAGACAAAAGTTATGTATAAGGACATATTATATAGCTTGCGATTTTTGTATTGTGTGTCACCAACAGTTTCCTAGTAGATGACCCATTTGATTATTTTGTGAAGTTGTTTGGCTTGATTTTTTTCTCGGAACACTTGGAAACAGTAATCCTGACAGAATCAATGTAAAATTGTGGCAAAAAATTACTTAAGATAGTAAAATTTTAAAAACAAGTAATGCTGAGCACTGAAAGGCAATAGAGGCTATAAAATGAAGCAATCTGGATATTTTTTTCCTGAAATAGATTAGGCAGGAAAAATTGTCAAAGTGTCTTAAATACATTTTACAGGACAATATTCTCTGGTACTGAATATTCACTGTACTGGTGAACACCAATCTTCCTGGAACCCTAGAACAACAACTAAGAGGAAAGGTTTATTTTGGCTCCTGCTTCCAGAGGGGTCAGTCCATAGTCAGCCCTCTGCTGTGCTTCTAGGAAGGTGGGTGTCCAGACACATCATTGGGAAAACGTGAAGGAGGAAAGATGTGCATTTCATGGGAGTTAGAATGCAGAAAGAGGATGAGAGAGCCAGACAGGCAAGGAGAAGATACGGTCTCCAAGATTATACCCTTCATGGATCACTCCTTTCAAAGAGAGCCTGCATCCTGTATCCATTGTCGCTCAATAGTGCTATCAAAATAATATCTAAAAAATGGATCAAGGTACTGATGAAGTTAGAGGCCTTTATGTTCCAGTCACTTCAAGCTGCATGACTTGGACAGTAAGCTTTTCAACAGTCCAAACTGAAACCATAGCATTTCGAGAAGGGTGGCTGAAGAAGCAGCTCCCTTTGTTGAAACACATGGTGGGCCATTTAATCCTAATATCCTGTTCATTGAGAGAAAAAGGGAAAAAATGTTTAGATTTTTAAATATTATTCTAAGCAGTTGTCCCACTAGAGCTGATAAAAAATTATTAATTAACATGTGGAATCTGATATGTTTAGCAATATTGTTGCATGTAAATTAATTAATTAGTATTCTTCTTTTAAGCTAAATACAAATTTGAGTTACAAACCCCAGAATTTCACGGGCCCAGCAAAGGCTGATTATAAAGCATGAGGGCTTTGCTTATGTAGTAAACACCAACACAGAGAAGTTAGTTAAATACAATGTGGATAATAAACTATAAACATCCTGTAAACACTTAAGTTACAAGTGAAATAATCTATACTTTCAGGACTTTAGTGAAACAAATGAAATATAATCATGTTCTTTGTACTGAAATTAACATATATCAGACCATCAGTGTTAAAATGAATGAAAAACATTTTTCTTATGCAATAGTAAAAGAAATAATCACTATCTGCTTCCAAACTCGATCTACAATGATCTATTTTAAATGAACCTTTTCCAGAATGTACAGTTTATATATCTCAGCTAACAAAAGGGTGTATCTAACACAAACATCCACAAGTTAATTAGACTATTGTAGGAGCTCTTGTAGCTGGCATGCATTTGAATTTGTCATGTATAATGTATTATTTTGGCTCACTGCAAGGTAATGGGTATACTTGGCAGTCATCAGAATGACTGATGACTTTCAGTGTGGAGATTTTCCTAACAGACTAGTTGTACTAAAACAGGAATGAGGGTTGAGCAGTTGAAGGGGAAATAAGTAAGCCTTCAGCTGAAAATGTGCAGTATGCAATACCAATTCCATGAGCTGACTATAAACAGACACTGATATCAAGTTTCTAGTGCTTTTGGACTGAAGGCTCATATTCTGCAGAGAAATGAAATTCATTTTGAATTGTCCTCAGAAATTAATCTTCTACTGTGTGTTAAATCATATGTATGAAGTAGGCACAGAAACTGATGCAATAGTTTGTACCTTGAAGTAAAAAAAAAAAAAAATCATCAACGTGCATGTTTCTTACAGTCAGTTTTACAGAGAGCAGGCTTTTGGCTCCACATACGCTATGCATTACGAGCCTGTTCTGAACATTCCGCAGCCTTCACTTTCCTTTCATTCTCTGTCTACACTCACCATTTTCCTCACCTCACTGTTTCAATATCCAATAGCTATCCTGTAGGTTGGGGGTCCAGACGAGCCCCTTCCCAAGCATTTGTGCGGTGATCTAATCCTCCCGTTCAGAAGACTCACAAAACTAGATCAATAGTCCATTTATTTCTGTTATCGGCACCCAGCCCTGCTACCACTTCGTTCCGTGTAAGGGAAATACTGTAAGTTGTCATTTTTTTTTTCAAGGTAACAACTCCAAGTTTAGTAGAGAATCTTTGTGTTTCTCATTTTAGTTCACATTTTCTTTTGGGGATTGAGAGTATTGAGGAAAGCAACGGTGTAGGTGTCATTTTATTTGCTGGTCTGAAGATTCACTTTACTTCCATTTCCACAGCACACTCTCCAAGTGTTCTGACTCCATGCTCTGTCAGGGGCCACACCTCAGGAGTTTGACTGTTCTCCTTTAAGAAATCAGGAGATCGGGGCCAGGGATTTAGCTTAGTGGTTCCTGCACCGGTCTTACAAGAGCAAGGGCCCGGGTTCCATCCCCGGTAACCACATACCATACTGGGTGTGGAGACTCACACCCAGCAGCAACCAGTACCACATACCACAGTGCCGGGCGTGGTGGCTCACGCCTGTAATCTCAGCACTCGGGAGGCAGAGGCAGGAGGATTGCTGTGATGCGAGTTTGAGGTTGAGCTCAGGGCCAGCCTGAACCACAAAGTGAGACCCTGTCTCAAAAAACAAAACAAAACAAAACAAAACAAAACAAAACAAACAAAAAAAGCAGAAATCAGGAGATCTGTGATGCACTCTGTGGTTTCTGCCCTAACTGATTTCATTAAACACAGAGACGGTTCCGTCCTTTAGAAAGTGAGCCAGATGACATGTGTCCCTGAAAAAAAAAAAATGTTCTGTGACTAAGAAAATAGTTGAAAAGGAACGCTGTGTTGACAAAACAGAGTCTCTGTGCCATAACTTGTGAGATAACCTAGACATAAATAAGTAACATGACACAACGTTCTGTCATTCTGATAACTTAGTGACTATGTTAAAACAAATGATGCATAGCTCATAGTTGGGTTAAAGTTTCAAGGAAACACTAACAAAGATAAGGTATAGAGAGAATTTGGGGGGAACTGAAAAAATGGTTGTTTAAGATTATTTTACTTGCTCATATCCTATGATTATTGTTAACCTTCCCACATGGTTGATGTAATCCTGTAACACACCTAGTTTTCAGTGTATAAAAGAAGCCTGAAAAATAAACGCGGCACTCTCGGCACTGGCCGATGAGTACTTCCAAAGGCCCTTTTTTTCTGTCATCTTTATCTCTTTCCTATCGTCCTTATCTCTTTATCTTTTCTACATCCTAACCCCTCTGGCTCGAGGACCCCGTTGCTCTGCCCAGCTGGCCCTCGACAATGCTCTGTGCACGTTTTCACTTTGTCAGAGTCTCAGCTCTCATTTTTGCGCTAAATGTATCTGTAACTATTCTGCAGTCCTGTGTGCACCCCTTGTCACTACCTGGCGCCACAGCAAATACAGTCAGAGGCTTAGCACCGTGGAGGAGATTCAATCCCAAAACTTCACAACAGACAAAAATGTATTCCACCAAATCTCATCTTTGAGATCTCACCTGTGAGCAATAACAACTGGATAAGTTCCTGATTTCATAAAGTTACGTTTCTAGTTTTCATCAAATGATTGTGAGACAAAAAGAATTACAGTGTTTTGAGGTAGAAAGAGACAGTGTCTTATAGCTCATCTAACCATTAACATTCTTAGAAGCAGGTGAATCAAGCTGCTACTGCACATAGTGAGAGTATGAGATTGGTAAAGTTTTGTTTTTTCATATAGGCTGAGTAGAAGTCAAGGAAACATCACTCCATTCTTGTAATTATAGTAATAGGGTCAAGAGAAAAATCAATACATTTAAATTTTAAAGTCATTATGTACCATCAATTATAATTTTAAATGAAAAAATTGGGCAAAAGTATTAGCTAATTCTAAGTGTTTCTTACAGGTTAACTTACTTAGCCTTTTTATATGTATGAGTCACAGGGGTTGGTATTTACTTCTTTTTCTTGCTCTTCAAATAGAGAGACCATTAACAGCATTTTAATAAGTTCCTGAAAAACTCTTAAACTACTAAAACATGATTATCAAGCATGTTAAACAGAAGCAAAGGGAAACTCATAGTCTATTGTTTCTTTGTAAAAATTTCCCTAGACAATAAAACCTTTCCTAATCCTATCCTAGTATAGTTATAAACTTTCTATAGGTCCATATACTGTGACATATATATATATATATATATATATATATATATATATATATATGCTTTGCAAATTTTTCTAAATAGTTCTACATAAATAATATATTGAAAAAACTACAGAGAATGAATGGTTGTAATTTGGAGCCAAAATATTACTGAGATTTTCTTTCTCTGTCTCTGTTTCTGTTTCTCTCTCTCTCTCTTTCTGTGTGTGTGTGTGTGTGTGTGTGTGTGTGTGTGTGTGTGTGTATTTCTCTGTTATTCTGCTGTGATATTAAAAATTTAACACAGGGCTTTTACCCCAAACCACATCCCCAAACATTTATTTACTTTTTGGGGGGACAGAGTTTCACTAAATGGCTAAGTTACATGGGGTGGGTTTCAATTTGGGATTCTCCTACCTCTGCTGGCAGGAATTTTGGGATTATCAGTCTGAGACATAAAGCGGGACCTACTTACATTTTTTTTTTAACAGAAGACTTTGTGGTTGTAGAAACCTTTTACTAAAAGTGAGTTATATTAATGATCTTGCTGACTGAGGAGTGTCACAGTAAATCTACTCCAATTATTTCTTCCTTATTTTTCTCCTGATATCTTCCCTACTGCATCCAGGGAAAGTTTGCTGCTGTAGAGCCTGTGTCTGAAAATTGCTGGTCATGTGCTCAGTCTTCTGAACTGAGCCCAAACTCTTGCCTGCCTCTTTTACTGGTCTTGTCGGACCAGAATAATAAAATTCTTCCCAAATAATTAAGATAGTTTTAATGGGCTTTTTGGTATGGGAGATATTAAAATTCACATTTTTCCCCTGAAATGATTTATTTAAAAAGCAGTATCCTTCCTCCACTGAGGAGATATGGCTCCTTTGTCAAAAATGAGATAGCTTAGTGTGTCTGGAGTTGTTTCTGGATCTTCTAATCTACTCCACTGGTCTTAGGGTCTGTTGCTTTGCCAGTACCGTGCAGTTTTCATCACAGTAGCTTTATAGTACAGTTTCAAGTTGGGGATCATAATGCCCCCCCCATCATATCCTTATTGCTTAGAGTTGCTTTTGCTATTTTAGTTCTTTTGTGATTCCAAATGAATTTCTGAATTATTTTCTCTAGATCTGTGATATATGCCATTGCGAGTTCAACTGGGATTGTGTTTAATCTTTATAATAGTTGTGGGAGTATAGCCAATTTGACGATATTGATTCTTCCAACCCAGGAGCAAGGGATGCCTTTCCATTTTCTCATTGTTGAATGTAATCATGATGTGTGTTTGTAATGTGTCAATAAAGATTTCAGTTTTTAAAAAATAAAATAAAAAGCAGTATCATTATAAATGTTAGTTATTATTACCCCGATAGGTGGCGCTGTGAAATATCTGTTCAGACTCATTTTAATTAGAAATTATTCATCCCAAAGAAGACCAAGTACTAAAGACTGTGCTCGTGTTTCAGAACTTTTCTGAAGGATGGGGGGAAAAAAAAGACGCATAAATCTTGACTAACATATCCCACAACTGGGTGAAAATTGTCAAAATAGTTTTTAATATGTATAATCCCCTATCTAACAACTTAGACCATTTTTACACCATCAATTATGTGGTAGTAAGGGAAATTTGGGGTTTATATAAAGCACATTATCTTCTGAGTAGTAGAGTGCCTGAAAATTTTTATTAATTATATGCACAAGGGCTTTTGTAAAGATTTTAATTTATAATTTGTAATTAATTAAGAAGTTATGGAGTCTCTACCGAATTGACTAAACGCCCTACAGGTCATTTTCTACATCCAGTCAAAGTGAAATTATAAATAATGTAAACTGCGACACTCTTCAGAGTAAATGAACATAATCTATTTTGATGTAATGGCCTTGTTTACTCACTAACTGGATGGAGCTACTGCTTTCCAATAGATTTTCCATCGAGAAAAATAAAAGCATAGTTGATGTAAAACGTATGTATTAAGAGTTATGCTTGCTCCACAGTGAAAAAGAATGTCCCAGTAACCTGCTTCCTGTCTGTACCAAAACACATCACATTGATCTAACCTGCTGTCTGTGCAAGTTAAAAAAAAAAAAAATTACAATTTGATATAGTAGCCTACATAGATGGTTTTGCAGAGCTAAATCTAAATCAGTGATATGGTTAATGTTAATTCTAACTCATCTTTATTCCCCTTGTAATATACATACCCAACATTTTGAAGACACTAAAAATTAGTTAACCCATTTATTTAGTCAATTAAATACTTATTTCTTCAAAATAGTTTCTAATATAGCAGAGTGTATTCTGTTACAATTTTCATTCATGATTCAGTCTCATTCTTTAGGGAATGATATGGTGATAAGAATATTCTTTTGAAGATAATCTCCATGCTAAAAATGTTTAATTGCCTGCTCACAATGAAAATACTGAGATCTCTTTTTGGTACTTCAATTTTCTTAGCCAGCATGTGTAGGAAAGCTGCCTTCATTTTAACTAGAAAAGCAAAGAAAGAGATTTTGGTTTTGACACAGATGCTAGAGAGCAGGTCAAACTCCAAATTTTCAACTTCTAGTAAAAAAATATAATTTTTTCTTGACTCTTGTGCAATCGAGCAGTTTGGTTTCTTGACAATTTTTCTAAATGCATATGAATTGCTCTTAATGCGTGAGAATACGAAGCATCTTTGAAATCAGCTTGCAGTTTGTAAAATGCCAGGACCCTGTTCTGTACATACAGTCACAGCACACATGTAGAAATAAGGCAGCTATATTCAGAATTCAAAGGTACACTTATAATTATTTAAAGCATAAAACTGAGCAGAAGAAGCAGAGAAAAAGATAATTGAGAAAAGAGAAAGGGAAGAAAAGAGAAAAAGGGAATGTATAGTATCTTTGTAACATGCTCAACATGACCAGGGAGAATTCAATCAAAACGTGTTGGTAAGTCAGCAGCTCACTTGTGTGAGGTTGTCGTTGAACATCAGAAATGCCAATGAGCACATCAGTCTCAATAAACTCTGTTCATTATTGGACTCTGTGCAAGGTTTGAGTCAAAGCTGAATGCATCTGTCTTAAAATAAATGCACCAAGGAATTTGCTACTAAATCTGTTAAAATACTACATTGCCTCATTTTTTGGTCTCCAAAGTGAGGAAATTTCAAAAATAATGGGAAGAAATTGAAAATAGTTGCTGCAGGTCTGCATATACTCATTTGTGCAATTTGGGAAAATATTTGTAGATATTTTCACTTCATTACTGAGTAAGGTTTATTGTTCTGTGTCTGAAAAGTAACATCAAGAAATAATTTTCTTTTATTATCAATAATACACTTTTGTACAGAAAGTTAAGCTAAAAAAGATCATATATATATATATATATATATAATTTAAAGGATGTGAACAAATAAGTGATATGCAATTGAAGATCTATTTTTATTTAATGTTTTAGGAAATTGCCAAAATATTAACACACATTTTTTCATATATAGGACTAATTTTTTTCAGGGTACTATACATGCTACAACTACTGTGTGCCAATTACCATGAAATTTAAAATGCAACTATCCACTCCATAAATTAAGAATTATTAACCAAACATATCTTTCATAAGGTAATGTCATTTGTACTGGTTATAAAATAATTAAAATTAATATATTATTTTCTACTCCACGGGCAAAATTAAACCCTGATTAGGTTACTCACTTAAATTCTGTAAGATTAGTTTGATAGTTTATGTTGATTTTGTAAACAGGTTTTTCTTCAAAATCATTTCCTAAGAAGACAAACTGTTACCTTGTATTACTTATTCATTTATTTGCTCCTACTATAAACTCATTCATATACTTTGATTCTCCAATGCTATTTTACTAGTTGCTCATTCTCAGCAGTGGGACTACAATTTCATTTTAAAACTAAATGTATTAATATACTTCAGGCATATGTCATGACCACATTCACCATGGGGAATTTGTACTTGTACATAATATATCTGTGTTCTTCTTTTCTCCACCTTCCTCTGCCTTCCTTTCCATTCCTCCACCTCTGCTTATTTACCTAAAAACTTTATTTCCTATTTTCATTTTTCTTCTCATATTTAAAAATGTCATTATTATAGTAGATTTAGTTTAGGAATGAACTGAAAATATTTGATAATAGCTTTCTTCTTAGAATCTTAATAAAACTTAACATAATTTAAGCCTGTAAGACTGTATTTACAATGGTTCAAAATAAATTGAGTGTGATATAGTTGAAATTATCAGTGTTTTTCTTTTTCATGTAAAAACTTAGCTAAAACTACATTAAGTAAGAAGATAAACTGTTTAATTGGCTCATCACAGATGATGCTGATTAGTGCAGTAATACCAGATTTATGATATATTCGTTCATGAATTATTTTTTATAAACTAGGCCATAATGTGTATTTATATGAGCTATAAATAGGGAATTATCATAGTGAACATGAATACATGTGTTCAGAATTATAGTATGTTCTCAAAATTACCATAGAGCTATGAATGAGGAAAAGAAGCATCTGAAAAAAATCCAGGGGAGGTTCTCATGTTTTTTCAGTGTATGTGTATGTGTATGTGTATGTGTGTGTGTGTGTGTTCACGTGCACATATGTGCACACACGTTGCATGAGAATGAATATAGTAGAAATGTCAGTGCTTTCATCAGCATCTCTCAAATGACCAGAGATGTTGAGCATTTCCTCATAATTTAGTTTTGTTCTACATTTTTAGCTCTATCTGAATATTTATTATGGCTGTTTAAATTTGTTACTATTTCCTTTTCTCTGTTATATCTGAGTCTTTTTCTTATGATTAATTCTAGTGACATGATATATTTCCTCTTTTCTGAAATTTCAATTATCATTAAACAGCTGCCATTTTAAATTTTACTTGTATCTGCTGGAATTTAGTCTATTTATTTTAGAAATGTCTGATTATATTCTGGAACTCAAATAACTCACCCATGATCAGTTAGATTCCTTTAAACTTCACTTTAAAGCTCATTAAACTACAGGAAAAAACTTTACTGTGAATGTAACATAATGTATCATGATGTTTTTCTTTTCTGAGTAGTAGGGACATAACCTCTTGAATTTCTTGTTTCTTGGTAATTCACTGCTTTGTAGATTTTTTTTAGCCTTTTATTGACCTATTTTGGTTCATATATATATATATATACACATATATGTGTGCATGTATATGTACATGTGTATATGTATATATACATATATATGTGTATATATGTATATATACATCTCTCTCCATATATATATATATATATATATATATATATATATATATATAGTGTGTGTGTGTGTGTGTGTGTGTGTGTGTGTGTGTGTGTGTGTGTATCCAGAGCTTTGATGAAAAACATCTCCAGACATACATAGATTTCTCTGTCTCTAGCACTATGGTTCCCAGATTCTAGACTCTTCAGCATTTTTGAGTAGCAAGCTTGGTCTGCTTATCTCAGCCCGACCACAGGAAAAGACTTTGGTATCCACACCTAGAAATGACCTCCAGCTAGAAAACCGATGTGATTACAGAGCTTATGTCATGTTTTCTTTTCTCAGAGGTCAGTTCTGAGCTGTTTACCAAGGACTAAAAATACTATTTTCATATATTTCTTCCAGTTATTTTTATAGAGATTGTAATTAACCCCTATCACACTATTACAAAGAAATTGTGGAAGCAAAATTCCCTTTGTCTTCTTGATACTAAGAGTAAGTTTCCCCACACAGCTTTTGAAATGTCTATGGTTGAGAAGAATGGTTTAGATCAGATTTAGCCAGGTGTAGAGATGAGAGCCCAGAGATGAAGGACAGATGATGATGACTCTTAACCCCACTCCCTGAAAAGTAAACCAGAGCATGTCAAGCTTCCAGCAGTCGGTTGTATCACCATGTCTCCTAGGTGGCTTTGTTTGCTGAGTTCCGAGGTAGAGAAAATGGCAGGAACCTTTCCACTCAACTAAACGGAGAAGGTAAATAATCATAGCATTTTCCCATGGTCTACAGTGACAGATGTAAAATGTTCTTTTTCATTGCTTCAGTCAAACACATAATTAGAGCACGAGATCCAGCACAGTCCAGATTTCCTGGGACTTTGGTGTTCCTTCTTCTTATTTATTTTTTATTCTTTTAGGTTCTCAAGACAGGGTCTCGCTTTGTAGTTCAAGCTGGTCCTGAACTCAGCCTCAAACTCAGCAGTCTTCCTGCTTCTGCCTCCTGAGTTTTGGGATTACAGGCATGAGCCACAACACCCAGCCCGTGGTATGCAGTACTGATTGCTGGTGGGTGGGGGCCTCCACACCTGGCATTGTTGTATGTGATTACTGTGGATTGGCCCAGGTCCTTGTGCTTGCAAGACAGATGCTAGAGCCACTGAGCTAAATCCCAGGTGAGGTGCAAGTCTTTAAAGATTACCTTTTATTTAAACAAGCCTAGTGTTGAAGCAACTATCTCAGAAATATACTGCACATTTCTTTTTGTATTTTAGCTTTATATTTATAGATACATGTTTCAGCACAGACTGTAATCCTTCTTTCTGAGACACAGGCAACTCATTCTGTGTCAGCTCCATCTTCAATAAAGCTGTGACTGCGCAATGAACAATACAACTCTGAGGCATGAGAAGAGGAAACCTGATTCTTCCAGCACCTTGTCTGTGTGATGTTTACTAATCCTTCTCAGCTTGGATCTCTGCCCTCCCTCTCCCCACCATGAAATGCGAGCCCTTCTTCCAGGGTAGAAGTTGTGCAGCTTCTTCACACAAAGCAACAGTTCTCCTCTCCTTCAGGAACTATCCTCTCCGCCTCTCTGGCTGAGTCTAGGCAAGGGTCCCAATATAACCTACTGGAAGAGTTGGCTTCGGAGGCGAGTCAAGAGAAGGCGCAGTGAGAGTCCCAAGTAGTGGATATTCCCTCTCATGAGCCAGTAAATACTCTGCAAATGTTCTACAGGCTTCTGCTTTAGGGAAAATAAAGAATAAGGTCGCATGAGCTATTTACTGACTTGAAAATACTTTTTGAGGATGTAGGATTTTTTTCAGTTGGTGAAATAAAGAAGATTAGTACGGATCTGAGACATAGAAAATGTGATGTGTCATTGTTACAGTTTAATTTAGAATTCTCAGATTCATTTGTTTACTACCATGATTTTCTTGTCTTTTAAAATTTTTGTTAGTACATGTCTTCAGCACATGATCACATTCTTTGTGAAGTGTGGGTTCTTTTTTTTAATTTTTAATCTTTATTGGTACATTACATATATGCATCATGATTGCTCTACATAATGGGGATTTGTACCAGTATAAGACATAATTTAATTCTCATTTTTTCACAAAGCCCTACCCACCCTACCACCCCCCACATACATAAAATTTGTTTCCTTACTTTTTTATTACAATTTCAACATTTTTACCTCTTCTCCCTATTTTACATTGAGCATTTTCTATTTCACAATATATAACATACAATTCTAAGACTCATTTATGCCTTTATTTTCTCATACCAGAGAAAAGACGTGATATGTACCTATCTGTGTCCTATTTATTTCACTTATGAGGATATCCTCAAGGTATGTCCATTTAAGTAGAAATGATTCAAACTTATCATTTTTTATGGTAGAGGAATACTCCATTCTATAGAAGAACAACAGCTTTTTTATCCAGTCTCCATTTGATGGACACTTGGGTTGTTTCCAAGATGTAGCAATCACAAATTGGGCTGCTATAGACACGGGTGCACATATGTCACTGTAATATGAGTCTTTTAATTCTTGTGTGTATATACATAGCAAGGCAATGGCTGGGTCAAATGGGACCATCAATCCTAGCTTTGTGAGGAATCTCCAAACTGATCTCCACAGGGATTGTACGAGTCTACAGTCCCACCAACAGTGGAGAATGGTTCCTTCCTCTCCGCAGCCTCGCCAACATTTGCCGTTGGCTGATTCTGAAATGGCAGTCATTCTATGTGGAGTGAGATGAAATCTCAATGTTGTTTTCATCTGCATCTCTCGAATGACTAATGATGTTGAGCATTTCTTTATATGCTTCTTAACTGTTCTTAATTCTTCCTCTGAAAAATATCTGTTCATTTCAGATGCCCATTTTGGAATTGAGTCATTAAATTTGAGTGGGCTGATTTTTTAGAGCTCTTTCTATATTCTAGATAGTAGCCCTTTGTCTGAGGAACAGCCAGTAAAGATTTTTTCCCACATTGTTGGTTGCCTTTTTGCTCTCGTGGTGATTTCCTTTGCTGTGCAGAAGCTTCTTAAAACAATGAGGTCCCATTTTTTTATTTCTTCAGCCAATTTCTGTGCTATAGAAATTTTGTTCATAAAGTCTTTCCCTAAGCCAGTGTCTTCAAGACTTCTACCTAACCTGTTTTCAACAGGTTTAGAGTGTCTGTTTTAATATTTAGGTCTCTTATCCACTTTGATTTTAGCTTGGTACACAATGAAAGAGTGAGATCTAGTTTTAGTCTTTGGCAAGTTAAAGCCCAGTTTTTCCAGCACCATTTGATAAAGAGGCTATCTTTCCTCCATTGAGGATTTTTGGCTTCTTTGTCAAAGATGAGGTGGCTCAGTGTACCTGGAGTAGTTTCTGGATCTTCTAGTATATTCCATTGATCCTCAGGTCTGTTACTTTGCCAGTACCTTGCAGTTTTTATCACAGTGGCTTTATACTATAGTTTCAGGTTTGCAGTTGTAGTATCCCCTACCATGTCCCTGTTGCTTAGAAATGCTTTGGCTATTCTACCTCTTTAGTGGTTCCTGATTAAAGTTTGGATTTTTTTTCTCTAGATCTGTAAAATATCCTGTTGTGATTTCAATCGGGATTGCATTGAATCTGTAGAGTAGTTTTGGGAGTATAGCCATTTTGACAATATTGGTTCTTCCTTCCCAGGAGCAAGGTATGTCTTTCTATTTTTTGATATCATCTTCTATCTCCTTTTTCAGAGTGTTATAATTTTCAGTGTAGAGGTCTTTCACCTTCTTTGTTAGATTGATTCCTAGGTATTTCATTTTTTGGGGTGCTATTGTGAAAGGGACTGACTCTCCAATTTCTATCTCAGTGAGTCTACTGTTTGTGTATACGAAGGCTATTGATTTTTGAACCTTGACCTTGTAACCATCCATGAGGCCAAAATTGGCGATTAGGTCCAGCAGTTTTTTAATTTAGTTTTTAGGATCCTCTAGATAGAGTATCATGTCGTTAGCAAATAATGACAATTTAACTTCTTCTTTTCCAATCTTTATTCCCTTTACTTCTTTCTCTTGCCTAAATGCTATGGCTAATATTTCCTGAACTATATTGCACAGAAGTGGTGAGAGAGGACATCCTTGTCTTTTTCCTGATCTTAGTGTGAAAGGTTTCAATTTTTGACCAGTTAGTATGATACTGGCTGAAGATTTCTTGTAGATAGCTTTTATTAGTTTGAGATACAGACCATCTATTCCAATCTTCTGTAGGTTTTTGAACATAAATGGGTGTTGTATTTTGTCAAATGCTTTTTCTGCATCAATTGAGATGACCATATGATTTTTATCCTTAAGCCTATTAATATAGTGTATAACATTTATTGATTTATGTATGTTGAACCATCCTTGCATCTCTGGGATGAATCCAACTTGGTCAGGGTGTATAATCTTTTTGATAATTCTCTGTATTCTGTTTTTCAGGATCTTATTGAGGATTTTTGCATTGATGTTCACTAGAGATATTGGCCTGTAGTTCTCTTCTTTCGTTGGTTCTTTCTCTGTTTTTGGAATCAGGGTAATGGTTGCTTCTAGGAATGAGTTTGGGAGTAATACTACTTCCCTTTCAATTTTATTGAAGAGTTTCAGAAGTAGAGGCATTAACTCTTCCTTAAAAGTTTTATAGAATTCAGCAGTAAAACTGTCAGGTCCAGGGCAGATTGTACGCTCTTGCTTCTTGATTCACTCTGTCAGTTTGTATCTCTTAATTGGTGCGTTGAGTCCATTGACATTAATGGTTATGCCTGATATAGGCAAATTTAGTGCTGCCATGTTTTCCTTTTCTTGGCTGTGTTAGTCTACTTTTGCCCTTTCCCCATCAGTTTCTTGTTTGGTCCCATGGGTTGACTCGGTTATGTTTCATAGATTTGCAACTTTCTTTATTTTTCTCCAAGATATTCTTTAAAATTTTTTGGAGCACAGGTTTTGAATTTGTGAAGTTTTTCAGGTGTTCTTTGTCATGAAAGTATCTTATTTCCCCATCAATTTTGAAGGATGATTTTGCAGGATACATTAGTCTGGATTGGAAGCTGTTTTCCTTTAGGGCTTGGAAGACTTCACTCCAGGCTGTTCTTGCATTGAGTGTTTGAGTTGAAAAGTCCGCTGTGATCCTGACGGGCTTTCCTTGGAATGTAACTGTTTTCTTTTCTCTGGCTGCTTTCAGTATTTCATTCTTGTTTTGGATATCTGGGACTTTTATGATTATATGCCTAGGTGTAGATTTTTTCATGTCATGGGCATGTGGCTTTCTGTATGCTTCATATATTTGTATGTCCAATTCTTTACCTTTTTCTGTGAAGTTTTCTGCCATTATTTGTGTGAATAGCTTTTTGATGTCTTTAGCATTGTCTCCTGCTTCCTCTGTGACTCCAGTCAATCTTATGGTATTCTTCTTTGAATCATCTAGGAGCTGTTGGATTGACTTTTTATTATTGCTTGCTTTTTTTCCATAGATTATGCCTTTCCAGTTCATTGGTTGAGATCCTGTCTTCTAGGTCTGAAATTCGGTCTTCTGCCAAATTCATTCTATTGCACAAACTTTCATTTTATTTCTTAATTTCCTGGGCTTCTGCGTGTAGGTGTTTAAAAGGTTTCATTGATTTTGCTATCTTGGATTCTATCAACTCCATGATTTCCTCTTTAGCTTTATTAATCATCATGTCGATAGTGTCCAATGTCTCTGCTTTCATTCCAGAGATCATTTCTGATTTCCATTTTACTAGATCTCCTTTGGTTACTGTTTCTGAGGACCCTGGACACTCGGCTTCAAACTTCTCTATTTCCCTTCCCCCTCTATTATCTTGAGGTGAGGATCTTTGTATCTGAGACTTTGAGTGTTTCCTCATCTCTGTCCTGCCCTGTTTTCTGGCGCTGTTTGTTGCAAGTCTCTTTCCTCCTAATAGTTAGGAACCTTAAAATATCAGTGTTTCCTGGGTTGTTCTTTGTAGTCTGTATTGGGACCTAAGGAAAAACCCCTAGTTCTGGCACACCATATGAGGCACTCAATCAATACAGACAGAATGCTTTCTACCATCTGCTGTAGAGGCAGGAAGGGTTTGGCTCTTGCACTGCTACCGTGATGCTGCCTGAGGTTCCAATGGGCCCACATGCTCAGCAATACAGAGTCTCTTGGCTCACTTGTGCCGTTGGCCTGGAGGCCAGTAGGCTGTAGGCCCTGTGCAGCTGCAATGATAGGGGCTGATGTTCCAATAGCCTTACCTACTCACCAGTAGAAGGTCCCTGGATGTGTTTCTGCAGTTGCCATAGAGAAAGTCAGACTCTGACCTGATAACCTCATTCCCTGCGCACTCTGCCAGTGTGGGCCTAGAGGCCAGTAAGCTCCAACCCCGGCATAGATTTGGTGGTGCATTCGCCATTTCCCGAGTCGCCTGCTGCTAATCTCAGTCCCTGGGCACTCTTCTGGCATGAGCCTGGAGGCCAGTCAAAGTGTGGGTTCTTGCACAGAATAACAGAATACTTTTTTTTTTTTTTTTTTCCCAGTACTGGGAGCCATTGACCTCCATCCCCAGCTCCAATAACTTTTCCCTTCCTTCAACTTCTGTTGTTCCTTAGAAGTCATTCTTTGAGATGAATGTGGTAATAATAATAAAGATAACAAAGATTGTGTATATAGGGAGTGGGTGGATGCAGGGCGGAGGGAAAAGGAAAAAAATGAAAATCAAGTTGTGTCATATTCTGGTACAAACTCTTCATGTTGAATGCGGTTATCATGTGTATTCATAATGTACCAATAAAGATAATTAAAAAGAAGCCATTCTTTGATTTTTGGGAGCAACAACTCAGCACATCTACCATCTAGCAGGTTAGGAGTTATAGCAGTGGGAATAGAGAGGCTAAAGGAAACGAGAATGAAGAAATCCATATATTATATCAACTTGAAGATCTTTTCTGCAGAGGCCAGAGCATTCATTTTTCACCAAGGTTAGGAACACACAGGTGTGAGCAACACTGGATTTACTAAGACAGTCGGGGCAGGTCTCCTCATCCAGTTAGCGGTGACAGGAGAAGACATGGTTTTAGAAATGGTGCCTTAAGACCCTCACAGATGCTTGCCCTAGAATAATAGCTCAACAGTCAAGAGTCAATAGTTTTCAGTTAACAAAATGGGCTACAAATTAAGAGGAACAGCTAAAGCAACTAGAGCTACAAGGATGGTGGAGATAGTAAATACATCATAGTACCTAGGGGCAGCCAAAAGGGATGTATCTATTAGCCTTGAAGAAAGTGAGGCAGAACTCAGTCACTGTGGACAGTCAGCCTGGCATGAGAGTGGAAGTGATGCATCCCTGAGTGCCTTTGCCAAAGTGCCTAAGCCAGCCAGGTGTTGCCCAATCAAGGCATCACATTTGCATACAGTAAAGCCCTGTGAGAAGATAGTCAGCGATCACAGTCATAAAGCCACATCCTTCAGAATTCTTTCCCCTCACTCACTGATCCCCAAGTACCCAGCAAACCTCCACTCTACTATCCATTTATCTGTCAGTGTCCACTGGAATGTCCTCAGTATCTTCTTTCCCTCCAGATCTTTATCTTCTATAAGTAACTCAAATCTGTACATATCTACTGGGTTTTGAATTTCCAGACCTTCTTCAATACCTTCTTGTCTTCCATTCAATGTCAGGTTTGCAAAAATACATTCCAAAGGCCTAATATATAAATACAAAGGAAATACAAATGGTCATTTCTTCTCCCTTCCAAAAAGATCTCTCAGTGTCTCCAGCAGAATTTAGGAAAAATTCTAAAGTCTTTACTAAACATAGTTAAGCACAGAGATGCATTCATAGACCAGATTTCTAGCTGTATATCACAGTGCTTCAACACTCACCTGTAATTGCCAACTTCCACCAAAAAGCTCAGGTCCAGTCCTATTACAATGTCTATAGATCTTCAGTTTCTCCTCAAAGCTTGCCCCAGTTCTGACAGCGAGATTCAGCACTCTTGTATTTATCCTAATTACAACCAGAGTTTATCCCTTCTCAGCAATCATTACACTTAAATACCGGTATATTTATTTTCTTTCTTTTTGAAGTATTTTGTGTATTTCCTGCATAATATTTTCCCTCCTACATGCATCTTGGATATTTAGCAGATGGTTTTAAAATTTAAATAACATCTCAAAGCTGTCTATGAACCATTGAAATTAAATATTTTTAACTCAAAGGAAAGATGCATCAGACACAAATGAACTACAATACATAATTTAAATGTGTTCTTAATGTGAACTTGAAATTAATAAAAAGTAACAATCAAAATTAAGCCAGAAGAAACTGTCCTCTGTTTTTTGATCCAGTCCGTAGAAGACATAAAACCTGCATAACGTCAAGAATGGCACACTTTGAGTATTTATTTTTGTACCAGGTTTTCAGCTGTGTAATATTTTTATAGGAATTAAGCATAAGCACAGTTTCAATTTGAGTTGTTGTTGCCAAGACTTAAAGTCCAGAGTTTTGAGGACTAACGAGAAGTAATTATATCCCAGAAATGTTTTAACTACTTAATATAAGAGCGATCGATCTGGATTCAGAGATATGAATCCACGGAGCATTCTTCCTTGGGTGTTTAGGAAACGTGTCCCCTTAATACAATACTTTTCATCTTCCTCTTAATACCCTCAGGTGCACCAAAAATTTTTTGTTTCTTCTACCCAGAATATTCCTTTATCTCCTCCTGGAAGGCTGATGCTATTCAAGTAGTTCTGCCCATTCTCATAGCTGAGTGAAACTGCTTGTTAAAGGCACTGATGATTTAATTCCTTAGTGCAAAATAGGAAAAGGAGACAGACTATTATCTTAGTCAGATTTATTTTTAAAGAAATCGTTAAAAGTTCTGCTTTTTATTCCAGATGACTATTAGACTAATTATTGTTACTGTCCTTCCTCCAACCTCATGCCCCTCCCTTCTCCTCTCAAACCCATCTTTGCCCCTCTAGATTGTAGACGTCAAATTCTATCTATGTCTTTGTTTCTACTTTAGTGTAAGAGTTAAAAATAAAGACAAAGAAATTTTAAAAAAATAAATAAATAAAAAAATAAAGACAAAGAACAAACGTCACTTTTGTTGGTTTATTTATCTGTTTTTCCCTTAAAACAAGCTCTCACTGTGTAGTTGAAGCTGTCCCTGAGTTCACTAAGATGCACCTGTTTCAGCCTCCTAATTCTTGGGATTATAGACATATGCTAACCAACTCTGACCCTTTTCTTCTTATATGCCTTATAATCTCTCACAAGGATTACTAAAAACATACATTATGTGACAAAAATACTTGTATAAATTAAACATTTTAACAATTATTATTATTTTTCACACTTCATTTATGATGAAAATATATTAATTGAAGTAGGAAATTTAAAAATAATTATCAATCTTAATATCAAACAGGAAATATATAGGGATTAAATATATAACATATAATATATGTATTATATTTTACATTAATTATTTAATTGTTTGTACTTTTACTATTTTATTTGAGAATGAAAATTATGAAGTACATTAGGGGTTTTATTTGTAGTATATTTCCTTATAGTCTCTAATTTTTAATGTTTTAGAAATAAAATAATATCAAAGATTTTGCTAATTATGTGGATACTTATTTTTTCTTGAATATTAAACTAAGAATTTTTTGCTAAATGAGTAAGTTTTACTTTTGTGCTTTAGTGGTATTATCTTAAAATTAATTCAGAAAACGTTATATACAAAACTTCACGGTATCTATTTTTTTATTATTAAACTTCATGTTTAAAATATTGCTTTTATAATTTTGAGCAAAAACTCAGTGAGCAAGAAAAAACAACATCTAACAACTTGATTTGGCATAAGAATCATGTTGGCAGTTTAGTGATCCATAAGCGTGAAGAGAGGGCTAAGAAGCCTGATAGACTCTGTGCTTCCTAACTTTTTACTGTAAGAACTTGATGATAAACTGTATGTTGCTATCTCTAATCTTTCCAGATACTTTTCTGGCAAAATCCTCTCTCAGAATGAAACAAACTTTTCCCCAGCCCTTTTCCAGAATAACTATGCCAAGGATGAAGCAGCTGCCCTTGGGTAGCCATTGGAGCTCTGGAATAATGATGCAGCATGAGTATTCCATGGTAATTGTGAGCAACCCTGTCAGTTTTCATGACAACGCTTGGACTGTGGCAGAGAGGCTCTCACATCCATGCTCTTTGATTTAGCTCTGATTCCTCCTCCTGTGGACACATCCATTCCTCAAACAGCCTTTCTTGTACAGCTGAGTTTCAGCAGAAACACAAACTCTCAAATGGGAAGAGAGAAAACTTTTCTACAAATCAACTCAAACTTATCCGACTTTACAACAGAATAACACTCCATTTTATTTTTAAAAGCCACATCTTTTTTATTCAGTCTCTAGTTGATGGGCATTTGCTTTATTTCCAAAATTTAGCTATCACAAACTGAGCTGCTATAAATATAGGTGCACATATTGGAACAGATGGACTTTATATCAAACTAATAAAAACTATTTATGAGAAACCAATAGCCTATATCATACCTATAGTCAAAAACTGAAACCTTTCACACTAAGATCAGGAACAAGAAAAGGATGTTCACTCTCACCACTCCTGTACAACATAGTGCTGGAAAAATTAGCCACAGAAACTAGACAGGAGAAAGAAATAAAAAGAATAAAGATAGCTAAGAAATAAATTAAACTGTCATTATTTACTGATGGCATGATTCTTTATATAGGAGGTCCTAAAAACTCAACTAAAAGACTGCTAGACTTAATTACCAAATTTACTAGCATAGCTCGATACAAAGTCAAAAATCAATAGCATTTGTATACACAAACAACAGACTCATTGACATAAAAATTGCAGAGTCAATTGCTTTCATAATAACATCCAAAAACATGAATTATCTAGGAATCAGACTAACAAAGGAGGTGAAAGACTTCTACTCTGAAAACTACAGCACTGTGAAAAAGAGATTGCAGAGGATATCATAAAATAGAAAGACATCTTATTTTCTGGATAGGAAGAGCCATTATCATTAAAATAGTATTACTCCACAACTACTATATAGATTCAATGCAGTCCCGATTGAAATCTCAACAGCATAGTTCACAGATCTACAGAAAATAATCTAATAATTCATCTGGAATCACAAGAGATCTAGAATAGCAAATGTAATTCTGGACAACAAGTACACAGCAGGGGGTATCACAATCCCCAACTTGAAACTATACTACAAAGAATTGTGATAAAAACGTCATGGTACTGGCAAAGAAACAGACCTGAGGATCAGTGGATTAGATTAGAAGATCCAGAAACGATCCCAGGTACACCAAACCGCCTCATCTTTGAAAAAGGAACCAAATTTCCTCAATAGAAGAAAGATAACCTCTTTAACAAACAATTCTGTATATACCCAGCAGAGCGATGGCCGGGTCAAATGGTACCTCCAATCCTAGCTTTTTGAGGAATCTCCAAACTGATCTCCACAGGGGTTGTACGAGTTTACAGTCACACCAACAATGGAGAAGGGATTCTTCTTCTCCACAGCCTTGTCAACATTTGTTGCTGGCTAATTCTGAAATGGCAGTCATTCTTTGTAGAATGAGATGAAATCTCAGTGTTGTTTTCTACGTATATACACAAACAAATTAAAAGACTCATATCACAGTGACATATGTGCACTCATGTTTATAGTAGCTTAGTTTGTGATTGCTACATCTTGGAAACAACCTAAATGTCCATCAGCTGGAGACTGGATAAAATAGCTGTGGTTCTTCTACAGAATGGAGTATTATTATGACATAAAAAAGGATAAGTCTGAAGCATTTATACTTAAAAGGGCATACCTTGAGGATATCCTCATAAGTGAAATAAATAGGGCACAGAGAGGTAAATATCACATCTTTCCTCTGGTATGAGAAAAAGATGTAAATGAGTTCTAGAATTGTATGTTATATATTGTGAAATAGAAAATACTCAAAGTGAAATAGGGGGAAAATAAAGAGACTATAACAAAAAAGAAAGGAAACAACTTTTATGTATATGGGGGGTAGTAGGGTGGGTAGGGCTATGGGGAAGAATGATAATTAAGTTTTGTCTTATATTGATACAAATTTCCATTGTTGAGTGCAATCATGATGTGTATATGTAATGTACTAATAAATATTTCAATTAAAAAATAAATTCTGGATAAACTGGGCTTTAACCCTCCCAAAACTAAAGTTACATTTATCTCTTTCACCATGCACTAAACTCAAATCCTTCCTTTACATGTTTAGATTCCTGCTCTGCCGTCCAAGGACTATGGTAATCCTGATAAAGCAGCTACAAGAAGTGATCCTACAGGAAGGCTAACATGACAGACAGAGAAAAAGAAGCGGGTGGAGACAGGGACCGGAACAAGGAGAAAGGAGGAGAGGGGAGGGAGAGAGAGGGAAAGACACTGCACTGAAGCAGAGCTCCACTGGTCATGATTACTAAATGTATGAGACACAAAGTGAATTATATATAATCCTGTAGCTTATATTCTGCATAATTGTAAATGTACCTAATGATATGCAGCAGAACTTTGGACATCCCATAAAATCATAGCTTCTTCTTCTTTTATCTCTTTTTTAGCATAAGAAAAATTTATTAAGAGAAAAATAGGTCAGTTTAAGAGAAACAAAAGGTTCATGGAAGGTGGTTGCCCTTTGTCTTTTGAATGACTAAATTTGTGGCAGGGCGTGGCATTACTCAAGATAGGAAGTTGATACTAATTCAGCTAAGGTAAGTCAGCTTCTGCATGTGAAGTGAAATACAACTGTAATTCCTTTGGAAACATTCAGAGCTCATGTAAGTAATAATAAGAGATATGCTGGATAGAAAGGTAATAATATCCACTAATCAGTCATAACAGGAAATCTGAGAGTCACAGTTAGAATTTTCAATTTTTCCCCTTCTCACTCAGTAACTATGACATTTAATTAGATCAACATGGTTTTCTTAAGCATTAATGTACTCACAGCTACACTTACTGTAGCAACACATGCTTCATCAGTATTGTGGGGTATGCAGTTGCTTTTATTAATAGAAATAAATACAATAACCTATAGCATATATTTATATTAGTGTTTGGCATACAGGAAAAGGCCAATAATGGAATGTCTATGGGGATTAATTGTCATCATACTATGATAGACACATCAAAAGGCCGATCCCTGTCCACACTGGTTGTGTTTCAGGCCCCATCCCCAACCATCACATTTGCAGGTGGCCATTCATCATGGATGACTGTGTAACAGCAAAAGCTCAGCAGTTTTGGAGCTCTACTGTTGTCCATTCTAAGCTAGGACATACTCTCATCATTTGCACTACCGGTGTTGGTGCTATGGAAAAGAGAGGTTTTGATCAGTGTGCCATTTTAAATCACAGATCACTATAAATTTTATCGCTGTTGGTGAATATAACATCAGGCATAAGGATAAAAAAGACTTCCAAATTAGCAAAATATATGAAAATCATGCAGAAGAGGCTTGCATGTTTCCACTGTGAACAAAAGAAAGAATAAATAGTTTTGAAAACACACACTATTGCTGAAGGAGATAATTCAGCCCAGCCTCTATCTGCTCAGAACAGAATATACTGGAAAATATTCAGTCAACTTGATCAGTTTATAAAACAAAAGTAATGTATTGAGAACTCTGTCATTTAGCAGTCTTGAATTATGTGAATACAATTAGAATATAATGGCATAAGAACTATAATTTTCATTTAATCTAAAAATAATAAATCATTTAAATTATTTTCCTAAATTGTCTCCTGAAGCTTGTATTTTGCCTTATAAGATACCACCCTTAAGATACCAGGGACAGGAATGCACTGGGGGACTTGGACTACACATACAGCCTCACAGCTGTCAAAACCCTCTTGACCTTAAAAGAGCCTCTGCCCATTACTGGTAAGAAGAAAGAGATTGCACGGGACTTGCTAGTTGGGCACCATCTATACTATCTTAAATGTCACTCAGCAAGTGTACCAAAGAGAGAGAAAACAAAGAGACTACAAAACAGTACACTGTGTTTTGAAATTCATCAAAAAGGAAAGAAATATTGCTTTCCATGGAATGGTGGCATTTCTGCTTCTGGAATATCAATTTGGATAAAACACTCAAAGTTTATTTCTATTATGTGCAATATCACATAAATCTTTCATTATCACCATCAAGAATGAGAACAGCATCACATACTGTAAGGTATGTTGTATTAGCTCTTCATACATTCAACAAGATTCTCAAAGACCCACTTGTAAAACACTCCTATTTTCACATCAAATCCATGTAGAATAATCTTAGCCATGGAATGATTCCTTTTGTCTGTCTATGGGTCCCCAAACTATTGTGTTTTCCAGGAAATCCCTTTCTTTCTTTGTCTCTCATCTTCACATGACTTATAATAAATGCAGCATTGTATTTTAAATTCTCTATTACCTGGAAAATAAGACTTAAATGATTTCATAACTGACAAAGTAAAACTTCTGTAAGCAAACAAACGTATGCACCTAGCAAATATGCACATTCTGGGGATATACATTTGATTAGTTAGTTTAAAAAGTATCTGTCTCTTTATCTGTCTCATGAGAAATTATCTTTCCATATTTGTCTTTAAGAAGCAGAAAGGAAAATAAATAGATGACAAATGAGGAAAATCTTGCATTAAACACATACATACACACACATGTTCTCTTTGTGAACCTCTAATTTAATGATTTATCTCTAAACGCATTTGCAAAGCCAATTACTTGAAATATCTTCATAAAAGATCTTACAGATGATATGTTCTAGTGACTGACTAAACTTTCTACCTTAATTCACAGAATTGATCATTTCGATGGATAAAGATGAGCTAGACAGAGGTCATATTTAGGTGGCTTCAAACCTATAAAAAGAAGCCTAATTTCAATTTTGAGTAGATAGGATGGCCTGCATGGCCTTAAAATTCATTGCAGTTTTATATGAGGCTTGGCAAATTCTCAGGCTTTGGTAAGAATTCATTCATAGGTATGGAGTACAAAGGCCCTTTGTAGGTCAAGATGATTTCAGTATTTATGCTTTGGCACCAACAGTCCATGAAAAACAAGTGACCTATCTTAGCAGGCCCTTCATATTTTTAAGAAGTCATTTCTTTTCAGCTATATTTTTGATGATGAACTATTAAGGCATTTTACACACTTATAATGCTTTCTTGCAAGTAAATGTCTGTATGTCATTAATTTATTATATCTGTTTCTTTTGCTTTAAATTCCTGTACATGTTAATATAGTTGTTTGTTCAATCAGAAAGTTAAAAAGTGTCCCCAAGAACCATTCTCTGAACAGTATGCTGGTGGTTTTTAGAAACGTTCAGGTCTTTCAGTAGTCTCTGGATACCTATTCAATCTTTGATTTATTACTTTAAAGTTTCTTTTTTCATATGATCAAATCCAACTTGTGAATGTTCCTCTACATGCACTCCTGTTCTACTTTGCTGACAAAATATTTCAGAGATCAGTGGTCTCCTGGAGAAGGAAGAAATAGTCATTTGCTTGTGTTCATATGAAGTACATAGAGAGTCTCAGTAATTTGGTAAGATTTCAATCATACACTGGAAGGTAGATACAAAAATGTCCCTATATTGGGGCCGGGGAGTTAGCTCAGTGGTTCCGGCGCCTGTCTCGCAAGCGCAAGGGCCCGGGTTCAATTCCCCGGTAACCACATAACAATACTGGGTGTGGAGACCCACACCCAGCAGCAACCAGTACCACATACCACAGTGCCGGGCGTGGTGGCTCACGCCTGTAATCCCAGCACTCGGGAGGCAGAGGCAGGAGGATTG
>PVIR01010642.1:0-11709 GCA_004026965.1 Petromus typicus | reverse complement strand
ATTCTACTACATTTACAAAATATTTCAATTTTAAAGTTTAAAATAACCAAAGAAATAATAAATATGGTAATAGGAAGAAATTTCAGTTCTGATGGGACATTAAATAATTTTTAAAGTAATTTTATAGGTAAAATAATTTCAGTCTAAAGGTTAGTGAGTTTTTTTTTTCACCAAATAATTCATAAATACAGTGTTTCTAACAAATAGTCCTAATTTTAAAGTTGAGGTTATCATTTCTATTTCTTCCACCTCAAGGAACTTGTATACCATGTCGAGGCTTTTTGCTGTCATCTCTGAAAAGTGACATACATGCTACATCATTGGACTATTTTTCAGGCAAACATATAAACATCGGCCAAGTACAGGTGCAGAATATGTCTGTAATCCAAAACCCTTTAGGAGTCCTTTCTGGGCTATTTAGCAAGAACCTGACTCAAAGTTCTTGTAAAAAACAATAAAACTCAAAACGTTTAAAAAAAAAATAAAAAGATGGGCATGGACCTCAGCGCAAATGTCCTAGGTTCAATCCTGGGAAACAAAATAAATAAGTAAAGGGACATAACCAGTTGCTTGCAGCTTACATCTACCCAAGGCAATATGAATGGTTTAAAAATAAAGTGAAGTTTTTGTTTAATGCAAAGAAAAAGTAAATTGATACTTTCTATAAACATTACTGATATGTGAACTAGTGAAACGTGTTCATCTAAGATTAGAGTGGACCTCTGTGTGAAATGCTAAAATTGAATATTTTAATTTCATTTAATCAAGTGATTTTCATGTGTTAAAATACATTGATTAGTTATATTACAGCTTGATCCTTTTATTGCAGCAAGAAAAATAATGATTGAAACAAGGATTTATCCTTTGATCATGAAATTCTAGAACATATTGCTTACTATTTTATTTAAAACAATATATGTTCACTTTCAGTTAATAAATTAATTATTTACAGCACCAGAGTTTTGTACTATTTTTGGAAGGTCAAGAGAAAGCTAAAACTTCCACCATGACGGACTCAACTATAGGTCCAAACAAATAAATAAAACACTCAAGTTCCTTTCGCGGAGCTTTTACTCGTCTTTATCAGGGACAGTGAACCTTTTAGAGACTCAATGCCCAAAGGAAAACCCAAACCCACTTATGATGAAGTGCCAACTGTGCAATTAAACCTGAATACTCAAGTGTTAGTTTAGGAAAAAAAAAATTAACAACTTTTGTTTCAAAAGCAATATACAGCAACACGTGCTATAGGTCCGCCACCACTGAACTTCATTACTTATCTCATCTTTCCTTCTGTTCTATTCACAGAACTGGAAATACATGAATGAAGATTCTAAGAGTGCTTTCATCACAATTTTTTCACAATCAATATTAACATAAAAACTACAGCAAACCAGAGATTAATGAAGTGCAGGAACATAAGTGTTTAAGAATTCATCATCACTCATTGTCCTTGAGACTGACTTTTCAGTGTCCTAATTAGGCACCTCCTGATGTCTAGGGTCCCTGCGACCCTGAAGGAATGTAACCTGAATGAGCCCAAATGAAGGGCCTCATCGCCCTTCACAGGTGGACACAGTAAAAGCAGTCTAGCTGCAGCTGCAGAGATTGTTAGTACCTTACTCAGCTGTTTTACATACCAGGAGATAGCTGTGTGGATGACCAACAATGAGCCAGATTGCAACACAGAAAAAGCCCATGTACTCAAGCTTACCCTTCAGTTATTTGATAAAGATCAGAGAGCCAGTTGAGTTAGGGATGTATGGACCATACATGGAGGAAGGAATTCAAATAGTAAATGGATGAGCTCAAATGTTAGAGAAGTCAATCTAGTTTTCTGCAGCAATTTGCGTGCCATGAACAAGCTATTTTTTCCTGTACTCCATGATTTAAAGTACCTTAGGAAGAGGTTTACTTTTTCAAAATTCATTAAATGAGAAAAGTTTAACTTGGAGGTGGGGAATTAGAAAAGATGGCCATTCAATCCATCTGAAAAATGAAAAAATTTCGGTGGACTAAGAGAAAGAGTACCTCAGACTAGCTTTACTGAAGCTGACCTAAAAAAAAAAAAAAAAAAAAAAAAACAGTGAAAATGTTCACTGTGCCATAAGTCCAACAACAGTAATTAAAGCAAAACAGAAGCAGCAGCAGGAGCAGCAGCAGCAACAAAACATGCGCCAAATCAGTATTGAATGCTGATAAATGTAATTTAAAATAGGTTGTTAACACTGAAGATGTTTTGAGTGATGATGTGTGAAATGAGGGCTTGGGAGCTTTACTCCTTTTTAGCAGCCTGCATTGTTTCATATCTTTGGGGCTGAACTGAAGCCGTACTTCCGGCCAAGTTGCTCCACACGTGCCAAGTTAGTAGACAGTGTGTCCTGGGGCCACACACTATCCTCTCCGTGGTAATGGTATAAAATACGGTTAACCTGTGCACCACTGACCCTATCAGATGGTCCTCCTGAGTGAAATAAGGACAACATTCTCCAAATGCATCAATTACTCTTTTCACAAGTTCCAATTCCTAAACACTCGCATTATTTCTTTATTCCTCCTGAGGCAATACTAACCAAAAAAAGCAATATTACACTCCAAAAAATCAGTGTAATATGCCAAAAGAATTAAAAATACCATTCAGAGGCTTCATTCAACCATAGATGTCAAACTAATTAACAGAATTAATTAAAGGTAAATACCTATAATAGATCTCCAAACCTGTTAATGATAATCACTTTATTAAGAAGTCAGCAGCACGAGTATCCCCCCTTTTATCTCATTTTTAATTCTAACAATACACTGAGGATTTAAGAAAGTACAGTTCATAGTTAATTAACTAAATAATAAGGAAAGGAGGATAGGAAAAGCATTATCTAAATTTTCCATAAGATTAACTACAATTTTCCCTCTGTGTTAGTGGGAAAGTGTTTATATCTGCAAGATGCAAAACAAGTTCAGAGGGGCTTCTTTTCAAGCCAAGTAAAAGCCTTTAAAATGAGAAACACAAGACATCTGTAACAATTACCAAACTCATATAATGGTATGTGAGTTCACACTGTCCTACTTCAATAAAATAATGTGTGACTTAAGTTCATAAATACATTGGAGTAATTTGTGAAAAACAGGAAAAATGCTCTTGTTTAAAATGTCCAGGGCCAAATCTTTCAGACTTTTATTGATGGAAACTTCTCATAAGTAAATCTTCTTGCATAGATACATCCCAACTTGAGGTGTTTAAAAGGAGGACACTCTGAGCCTGGGATTTAAATCAGTGGTTCTGGCACCTGTCCTGCAAAGTACAAAAACCTTGGTTCAATTGATAACCACATACAACAATACCAGGTTTGGAGACTCACGCCCAGCAGAAATCAGTATCACATACCACAGTGCCGGGCGTGGTGGCTCACGCCTGTAATCCCAGCACTTGGGAGGCAGAGGCAGGAGGATTGCTGATTTCGAGGGTGAGCTCAGGGCCAGCCCGAACTACAAAGCAAGACCCTGTCTAAAAAAAAAAAAAAAAAAAAAAAAAAAAAAAAAAAAAAAAAAAAAAAAAAAAAAAAAAAAAAAAAAAAAAAAAAAAAAAAAAAAAAAAAAAAAAAAGAAGGAGGAGGATACTGTGCACTTTTGGTAAATGGCTAATACTGTCTACTCTTTTACAATGAGTTATGGAAGTAGAAATAGTTTGCATAAAATAATCTGCTTGTAAGTTGGAAAGTTTTAGCTGAACAGATCAACATCGTGATAGTATTAACATAAAAGTCACCTTAGCAGGGCGCACACGGCAGGTGTGTAGAGAGGGCTGTAAGAACGAATGTGTGAGCACGACAGCAATAAAAATTTACCTCTTGAGTCTGTAAAAGCAAAATTAAAATGTTTCTAGTGGGAAGACGTAGGCCACGCCGTGAATATTTTGAATGGAAATCCCACTTATGATTAACTTTTCCGGCCTTCATCTCTAGGAGTAGGAACACTTCGGGCGCCAGTGGTAAGATGCTGAGTCAACGGGCAATTATGCTCCAATAAAACAATTCCAGAATCTCAGAGACATTTTTAAAAAAGCATATAGCATTATCTTTTAGGGCTTTCTTCCATTTTTTTTCTATTTACCATTAATTTTTCCTCTTTATTACTTTCCCCTGCCCCCAAGTTAGCTTTTCCCTTTTTTCTTGCTATCTTGTAATACCTGTCATATCCTCTGTACCTCCGTTAGGTATGCAGTTTCTCATGCTAGAGAAATGATACGGTGTGGGAGGCTGAAGGGAGAGCAGGGGAATGGAATAAAACGAGAATCAGGATACATCATGTACAGGTACATGTATTTGTTTATACACTGCCTTTGGCTTAGGATCATGGCGGACACACTCAAAGTGTTGACCCGAGACATTTCAAAGACTCCTTACATTGCTAGAGCTATGGAATCACTAATGGATGACGAGGTGAAGAGATACGAGCAATACTGAAAAAGCCTCACAGGCATGAAACGCCTGTCAGGAATCGTGCCGACGCCATCTGTGAATGTCTATGTTAGGGAATAGGTCAGTGGCTTTCTGGAGCCAGCTTATACTGACTGACAAAAGCTGCCTGTTAAAATTACAGGGATTTTGCAAACTGATGGAAAATATGGCTAGTACTAAATTTTAAATTATATTAACTGCCAATCAAATTATTTTAAATCAAGAGAGCAACATTAAACACTTAGCAGTTCATAATTATTTTGCTACAAATGTATACTATCTGAACTTACAATAATTTATGTCTGTGTGAGTGAAATAATGCCGATGTAATGATATCTTTCCTATTTAGCGATAGTAGTAATATTTATACTGGAGAAATTTCTTCTCTAGTTATCCAGCCTTTTTCAAGCTTTTTCTGCTACTTCTCATTGTAGACTAGGGTCAAACTGGTAACTGGGGCCGCATGGTGAGAACTGTGTTGCAAATAATTAGCTACAACAAGAACCATAGAAAGGCAAGTACACATAAGAAAAGTATCACCCTAAACTTTCCTTTTCAAGCATTTATGCTTTTCCTTTTCTTCTGCATGCGAATTTGACTGTAGGCCCTGAAATGTGGTCCCTGGACATTAGTATCACAGAGCACAAAGTCTGAAAAGAAGGAACTGCAAAGTGTCACAAGTGAACGCAACATTGGAGATCTCATTCATCTCTGTCTTCAAAAACTTTTCTCCATCTTTTTTTGACATATCTATATATTAATTCATTTTTGAAAATAAAAACACATCAATGCAACGTATGCTATCCTCCAATTTGTAGCTTCTCTTAACAGTCATATTGTGCACCTTTTCAACTTCATAATTCTATGTCAACATCATAATTTGTTACTGATTTAAGGAATTAATATTGATCTTTCTTAATCCTTTCCTTTACCTCCCATCCTCCCTTCCCATCTCTCCTTACTTCCTTCCTCTTTTCTTATAATAGTTTGTCTTCTATCTTCATGTCATATTTTTTAGATTTCACATATTAGGAGATAGATGTGATATTTATCTTTATGCATTTGGATTTTCTTTTTGTGTGTTTGTTATTTTGAGACAGTGTCTTTCTATGTAGGTCAGACTGGCTTAGAATTTGTAGTGAACCCCTGCCTCTGTTCCCCAATCCAGATTTCAGATGGGCTGGCATGCCCAGTTCCATATGGCTTATTTTACTTACCATGATTATCTCAGCTTCGATGGATTTTCCTGCAGTTGGCACAACTTCACTCTATTTCCAGATGGACAGTGCTCTTTTGTGTATCTATTCTGCCACATATTCATTCATTCTTCTATGATCACCTAAGCCAATTCCGTGTCTTGGTTATAATGACTTGATGCAGGTAGCCCATGGAATGCTGATTATATAATTCTTCCGGACATTTAGCCAAGAGTGGTATAGCCAGATTGTCTGGTAGTCCTATTGTTAGTTTTTCACTATATCAGTTTAGATTCCCATTAACAATAAAGAGAGGTTCTTTGTTTCTTGAACCCTCACTTTCATTTATTTTTTTATATTTTTAATGATGGCCATTCTGACTGGGGTGAAGTGCTGTTTCCATGTCTCCAGAGTGACAAGCTGAACAGATTTTTCTTTTTGTTTAAGAGTATTTTATGATTTGTGGTATTATAAAAGGTTTCTATTCAGAGGAAATTAAGAACTGCTGTAATTCTATGAGGTGATGGATATGTTAATTTGCTTTATTGTAGTAATTATTTCACAAGATATAAGTATCTCAAAACATTATGTACACTTAAAGTATGTATGATTTTATCAATTACACTCAATCAAAAAGGTGCTTGAGGAATACTTATTCGAATAAAAGAGAATTTAAACTAAAAAAAAATCATCTACTTGAAGACTCTCAAATTTATATTTTGAATGTACTCTATCCCCCTGAACATATATATTTCTACTGGACATAAACCTTACACTTCCGGGTCCAATAGATATCTTGTTTCATCCTGTTCATAAATGAGTTCTTGATCTTCTAGTACAGGCTGTTATTTCACTGTGGTCCCTCATCCTAATTTAAATTAGTGGATTTTATCTTTCTTTTACTTGCTCAGGACAAAAACATTAAATTTTCAACAGCAATCTTATTCTTTTTGCACTAAGGGATAAACAAAGAAATTATTTTGCCATTTATATTTTCAAAACAATTTTAAGAATTATGTACTTGGACCAAATCTACTGCTTTTCCCTTTTTTATGCTTCCTCATTTTTCTCCAGGAAAATTGTATTAGAATATTTATTTTTGTCATTATTTCTTCCCTAGCACTTAAAAAAGTTTAGCTTTAATTTGGCAACCAGAGTTACAACATAGTCAAATAATGTCATTTTGGATTTGGTAGGAAGATTTGCAAATTAGCTTTCAAGATTCCCAGGTCATAAGGAGCATGAATTTTCTCCCAGGTATTTAAACAATAATACAAAGTGATATTTTGAAAGGACTTTGCAGATATGGTTAAGGTTGGCAGATGTGGTTAAGGTTGGAATCAGTTCAGATTTGACAAGATAATGATGATATGCAGGCATGACTAATTAGGTGAGCCCTAAAAGTGCTTTTTCTCCCACAGTAAGACAGATCCACAATAGGGATTTGACCTGAGAGATAGTTTTCATGTTAGGCTCAGATAATCAAGAAGGCCACACTTAAAGGAATGTAGGCAGTTTCTGTTATCTGAGAGCAGAGCTCAGCTAACAGCCAAGAAAAACATGAAGATCTCCATCTCATAACTGTAGAAATTTATTTTTGCCAAGAATCTCAGTCCGCTTGCAAGTAGATTTTTCTCCAAGCAGAGCTTGAACAATACCTGGAGTAAATAGTATAGAGAATCCATCATACCACGTTTAAAGGTCTAAGTTAAAAATTACAAATTAAGAAATGAATATTTCAAGCCTGTGGTAACATACCTACAATGTAGCAATAATACAATAATGTACTCTTGTTTCTTCAGACATCAACATCAAGTTGTCTCCTTTGTACTTATACCTTCTGCTACATTATGACTCTCATTCTCATATGTCTCTTATCCTGATGTGCATAGTCATTTTATCACTTCTACTCTTTCCCAAGGGCTTCCTGTCAAGGTCTTTCAACCCAAAATTAACTCATGTACATTATTTGAAATCTCATTAACATGTAAACACACCCTACATTCAGAATATTTTATTGACCTTTTATACATTTTGGAATGATTTTCCTATGTATTTACTTGATTGTTTCTGAGCAGTAGATTGTTTTTCTTAAATATAATGCTTCAATATTTTCAGTAGACTTCTACATGAAATTTCAATTATTTTCCCATCTGAAGTTCTCCATATCAGCCTTCATCATTCTAATCATAGTCAGAGAGTATCTTGGGTTATAGTGATCATTAGTTTGCCTAGCTCAATATTGTCTTCATACATAAGATATGCATTTCCTACTTCACCAGAGAAGGGTTTTTCCCCATGTAAAGTGACACATTCCTAATTCCCATAATAGCATCTAGCATATAGAAGGTGACTTGATGCACACTTACAATAAAAATTAATCCTACAGAGGAATTTTGGCAGGAATTGAACATTAAAGGAAGGTTTTGGCACTGATAGTTGACTTAGGATCTATTAAAATTTCAGTAAAACATTTAGATGACATTTGTTTGTTTGGGGGATAGAGTTTCTTTAGCAAATTCTTAAAAATAAATTTCATGGGGTTGGACGTGTCACTTAGTTATCAATTATATTCAATCACAAAAAGCTTGTGTAGTGTACATAGGGCTATAAGTCTGATCTCCAGCACCACAAAATAAAAATAAATGAATAAGTGAATACATGTATAAAGCTTATACATAATTTATGATTATTGCTTATAAATTCTAGTATGATGAAAGGTACAAATATACAACTTATGCAGATTAAAATTTGTTTCTATGAATACCACTATAATGAGTTTTCTATATAGTTAAAATACTTTAATCAATGAGCAATGTAAATTGAACAGTTACAAAACCCTGAGATTCAGATACAAGACTTGAGATTAAAATAAAAGCTAATCTTGTGACACAAATACCATCACCTATGAATGTACTTTATTACCTACTCACCAAGATTTATTATAATAAATTTTAACAAACAATATACCAAATATTCTATTTGTAGATCAGCTGTTCAACTATTTCCTATATTTTTCTTCAGTAAATTAAATTGTAGTCATTTTACGCATGTCCATATATATGTGTATGTTTTTAAAAATAAATCAGTTTTTTTATTTTTATAGCATGTTTGATCAAACAATTTGTCCATACATTGAACTACCTATTTGCCATGAGTTAGTGCATAATTGTTTATATTATTTTATCCTTACCAATTTATCAAGTCTTTAATAAAAATGCAAACTCTTAATATAATAACGAATGTATATTTATAACTATGTGTGTGTGTGTGTGTGTGTGTGTGTGTGTATATATATATATATATATATATATATATATATATATATTTAGTTTTTTGAGATGGAATCTCACTTTGTAGTTCATGCTGGTCCTGAACTCAGCCTCAAACTCAGTAATCTGCCTGTCTCTTCCTCCCAAGTGCTGGAATTACAGGCGTGAGCCACCATGCCTGGCATTGTGGTATGTGATACTGATTGCTGGTGGGCGTGATTCTCCATGCCCAGCATTGGTGTATGTAGTTCCAGGGATCAAACCCCTGTCCTTGCATTTGCAAGACAGGCACCAGAACCACTGAGTTAAATTCCTGGCCCAATATATATAATCTTGAAAAAAATTAAAAAGAATTTTCTTTCATTCATACAACAAATATAAATGTGATTTAATTAGTTTGATTTTTCAGACATCACTCACAACTATTTATCTTTGAAAATGATCTGCATGGAATTGGTATTTCATTTACTGTCTTCCACGTTGGACAGGTTTAGTTGATACATAGTGCTCTTTTAGAATGCCAATGTTTGTAAAGAACGTCTTTGGAAAAAGTAACACTAAGTCAACAGTAACTTTTATCTGCCTGACCCTTTGCATATAACTGTGATTCTATTTGTTTCACATCCTATGTGAGGATTTTTTCAGAACTTACTATAAACACCCGTTAGAAAAAGCCTGAATGTAAAGATGTATCAGTGGCATTTCTGTATTAATCAACAATATTTGTGCTACTCTCAATGAAGTTCAGCTCATGGCAGAATAAAAACCCATTCCCAGGGAAAAAAGTAATGAATTCAAAGTTAAGATATCATTGCTTCCACTTGGGGTCTTCCTCCTAATTTATTTTCATTCTGTTTACTGGAGTAAACTGTTTTGCTCAAATCAGTAGACTGGATCTTCGTAGATGCCAAATGTACAAACTATTTATTTTCTTTAATCAAAACTGGGTAGTTGTCCTAAAGGATTCTGAATTTCTACCATTTTTTGAAGAAAAAAGTCGATACAGGCTGAAAGTCTATATTCTTTTTTTAACCACACATTGTAATCATGGTTAGTGCTCCACCCTAATCGTCCTGAGGGAGAATGTTGGATCTACTTGACTAGTCTTTTTGGTACTTAATTGTCTTACATATTTATGTTTGCAATATATAAGAATAATTTTTCAGTCTCCTGTTGTAAAACTATATGGCTTTATGGCGATATATATTTTTATAATCTTACAATGACCTCCTACTTTAGCAAATGGCATAGCTGATATGTATCATTCCCAGGCTAGGAACTTTATAATTATTGCTTATGAAGTAGGAAATATAAGAGAATGTGAATATGCTATGTTTTACTGTGGCTAGTTAAGGTACTTTGACTCCAGATTGAACAGAGACTGATATAAGATCATAGACTAAAAGATATGGATGTAGGACCAGAAGATGAAGAAGAAAGAGATTAGTCCCAATGTAACTTTTAGAAAACAGTATCTGAATGTGGAAAATCAGGTAATGGAATCTCTCCAGTGAGGGAGAAAATGTTCTGTTTGATGAAGACTCTCGCTTCTGAGCTATGTGCCTCATTCGAGACTCTCACTTCCGAGCTGTATGCTCTCATTCTGGAATTTTAATGAGTTTAGGATTAAATTGTAATTCATAATCTGATTAAAACTTTAGTGTTAATGTTAGTGCTAAAGTAGCCTAATAAAATCTGTGATTTAGCCTCTGAGATTTGTACAGAATTACTAGCATTTTTTTATTTTGTGAAGAGGCGAAAATTGAAGTTATCTAATCAATATTTAATATGTGTTGAAGGGCATGTCGATGATTAAATTAAAAAAAAAACTAGGAAGTAAAACAATTCCACAAAATTTAATTTTTTTCATTAGGATGTATATTTAAACTGTGAGGTAGAAGAGAACTGTAGTTCCATTTCTTTAGAGGAAACAGTGTTGTTTTGGTTATGAATAGAAACATTTCCCTCCAAAGGATAAAATAATATTCCCAGTGGTGTTTGTTGTCTTTTTCCCATGTAACTACAAGGTGGTGTAGAAGATAAATTGGGTTATTTCATTTCCCTGTGTAACATTTTATTTTCAAAGTCTTTAGGACAAAATCTTTATGATAAAACACCCACGGATATTCTTGAAAGAGAACAGGGCGGTGGTACTTTAGTGGCCATTTCTTTAAGAACATCCTGCATCACAGGAGGTAGAAATTTATAAAATAGTGTAGCAAGTGTCATTGTCCCAGACCGTTAAACACCAGCTGCCTCCTCACCTCAGACATGATGATAGCCATGCACTGCTAGATGTTTCCACAGGAGCTTGGACACATACATCTCTGGCTGTGAACTACTGGCATGAAAGAGAGGTCTTTGGGAATGGAGTCCTGTTCATCTCTCCACTTTGTCCTGCTATCTCTCTGCTTGTTTCCTGACTCCAACTACTCTCCCTCAATGACTCCCCATCCCTGGAACACAACACTGAAGTGTCACATGGGCCAGGACTTGCACCTTGCTTTTCACACAGCAAACTGACTTTTAGCTTTTGATGTTAAGCAAAAACTACTTGAGAGAAGCATTCACCAGTTTCCCTGAGTTGATTCAAGTTATCCTGAGCCTCTCTGTGATTATGCTTTGTTGATTTCTTATACTGCTTTTAACACAACCAAATTTGGGATGCCCTTATCTGTCTTCACATGGTTACTGTCTTTCTCTGCATTCAATGACACCTGGATGTATATACGGAGAGAACTTTTCATGTCTATAGTTTACACCCAGAATACAGTAAAGTACCTCTCT
>PVIR01010641.1:0-49258 GCA_004026965.1 Petromus typicus | reverse complement strand
ACTGTCTTCAAAAGAAAGTATCTATGGGCTGGGGATTTAGCTCAGTGGTTCTCATGCCACCTTATAAGCACAAGGTTCTGAGTTTGATCCCGGGTACCAAAAAAAAATTGTTGAAAGTATTTGTGCTTGTTCTGTGCCTGCTGTCCTTGTTTGAAGTGTTTTTTTTTTTTTTTTAAGTTTTTTGAGACAGGGTCTCGCTTTGTGGTTCAGGCTGGCCCTGAGCTCAGCCTCAAACTCACATCACAGCAATCCTCCTGCCTCTGCCTCCCGAGTGCTGGGATGACAGGCGTGAGCCACCACGCCCGGCACTGTGGTATGTGGTACTGGTTGCTGCTGGATGTGAGTCTCCACGCCCAGTATTGTTATGTGGTTACTGGGGATTGAACCCGGGCCCTAGCACTTGCAAGACAGGCACCGGAACCACTGAGCTAAATCCCCGGCCCTTGAAGTGTTTTTTTTTTTTTTTTTTTTGGTTGTTTTGAGACAGGATCTTGCTCTGCAATTCAGGCTGGCCTTGAACTCAATATGTAGCCCAGTCTGGCCTCAAACTCACAGCAATCCTCCTGCCTCAGCCTCCCGATGCTATTTATGTTCCCTGTAGATCTTCCCTAATCGGGGGGGCATTCTCTCAGTGAGGACTACAGACCTTTTTTCCTCTGGACATGCCATCGTATGGCATTTTCCAGTGTCCCCAGAGAAACACACTGTACTCACTTTTCTCCCCCTTGTAGTGCTGGAGATTGAACCCAGGACCTCATGCATGCTAGCCACGTGTTCTACCATGCGGCTAGATCCTGGGTCCTTATAATTATAAGATAAGAGTTTTGCTAATTTGCCCAGGTGGCCTTAAATTTTCAGTCTTCCTGCCTCAGTCTCTGCAGTGGCTGGGACTAAAGGCAGAAGATCCACTGCTGTCAAACCTGGCCCCTAAATACATATAACTCAAGGTCTTTGAGTTAGAAGAAAGGAAGAAAACAGAAGGCCAGGGGAGAGAAGGCAGCATGTCAAGGCCCTGCCCAGACCCCTGTCCCCCTACAAGGTCCCTGGTGGCCTTCACCTTGCACGAGCAGCAGCACGTGGGACTGGGTGGTACCAGCAGCATTGGTGGCTGTGCAGCGGTACTGTCCTGCATCGGCCAGCTCCACACGGGCAATTTTGATAACACTTCCACTCTGCACAATGCCGGGCCGCAGGCGCCCTCCAACTTTGCTCCATGTCACCTGAGGCTTGGGGTCACCCAGCGCCAGGCACTCGAACTCGATGGAATGGCCGACCACCACCGTCTGCACGGAGGTGCGGATGTTGATGAGCACAGACGGCAGGGCTGGGGGAGGAGGTGGCAGGAGGTCAGCCTGGCCAGGAGGCCCATGGCACCCGGAAAAGGGAGCCCTGCAGCCCTGGGCTTTCATCCATCTCAGGGTTTTTTCTTTTTTTGGTGATATTGGGGATTGAACCCAGGGTCTCTGCCCTGAGCTACATCCCCAGCCCTTCTTACTTTTTGAGATAGGATCTTGCTGAGTGGCAAAGTTGCCCAGGCTTGGCTTAAACTTGTGATTCTCCTGCCTCAGCCTCCCACAGCGATGGGATTACAGACAAGCATCACTATGCTTGGCTTTTTTTTTTTTTTAATTTGCATTGACTCTTTTTTTTTTTTTTTTTGAGAGAGTCTTGCTATGTAGCTCGGGCTGGCCTTGAACTTGTGCCAATCCTCCTATCTCAACCTCTCAAGGGGTATGATTGCAGGTGTATGCCATCATACATGGTCACTTGAGGATCTTTCTAGGGAACACAATTGGAACCCTGCACCCTTTTCTGACTTCTGCTCCTGCTTTTAGCAGAGACCTAAGCTCCACTCTCCTACCTTGGACAATGAGCTGGGCACTAGCTTGGGCCTGTCCCCAAGGGCCATGTGCCTGGCAAACATATGTCCCTTGGCAGCTCTGGTCTAAATTCTGGAGTCTGTAAAGAAGAACAAAAAGGTCAGGAAGTGAGACTGACTGAGGACGCTTTGCAACTGCGAGGGAGTTACCAGTGACACCGGTCAGCACCCAGGGCCAGCTTCTTCCTCGTGCAACTGCAAAGGGAGGCGGGCTGCTGGGTGGGTGCCACGCCCATTCCAAAGACCCACCACTCTAGGGCTCAAAGTCACCCTTCCCAAGTTTCAGTCTTTCTTTCCTGGTCCAGCCCCGTGTGCTAAGCGTGTGTGAGAACCATCGGTCTGGTCACCTGTGTTATATCCGGAGGCTCAGGGAGATCAAGTGACCTGGCCAAGGACTTCCATTTAGGCCCAGCCCCACGTGGGCCACAGACTGGGGCACCCAGAGCAGCCCTGGTCCCATCACTCACCGGAGCACCCCATCCTGCACGCTATGGCCGGGAGGCAGCTGACCCCCTTCCTTGAACCAGCGGAGCTGCGTGTCCCGGTCACTGGGCACGGCGCAGTGGAACTCGGCGCTGCCCCCGATGCTCTTGGTCTCCAGCTGTGGAGTGACTTGCACGGTGGGTGTGGGTTCCACTGGGCCATGGGCATCGGGGCGAGAGCCGGGGGGCCCTGTAGAGATGCGTGTGAAGCTCTATGTGTGCTCTCTTTTGTTCTGGCTTTGAGGAGGGGTCTGTGAGATTGAAACTCCTAGCCTCAAGTGATTCTCCTGGATCTGCCTCCTGAGTAGCTGGGACAAGTGTGACATGGTATCTGGCTTCTTAAGCTTCCATGTGTCGTCACATCCTTGACCCCCATTCTTTTTTTTTTAGGTTTTTTGAGACAGGGTCTCGCTTTGTGGTTTAGGCTGGCCCTGAGCTCAGCCTCCAGCTCACATCACAGCAATCCTCCTGCCTCTGCCTCCTGAGTGCTGGGATTACAGGCGTGAGCCACCACGCCCGGCACTGTGGTATGTGGTACTGGTTGCTGCTGGGCGTGAGTCTCCACACCCAGTATTGTTATGTGGTTACCGGGGAATCGAACCTGGGCCCTTGCGCTTGCAAGACAGGCGCCGGAACCACTGAGCTAACTCCCCGGCCCTTGACCCCCATTCTTTGCATGGGGCCATGGAGATGCTGGCTTCCTCGGCAACCCACTTAAGACATGGGCACAGTAGGACAAACCTGTCACCCGCTGGTTACTGTCCTTGTCAAGTGTGTACCCTGCCCACCTGGCCCTTGCAGGACAGGCCTAGGGGTGCTGGGATGGCTGGGTGCAGGCCCTGCCGGGGGTCGGTGCTGACGGCCAGGTGAGGTGCTGGCTGTTGATGTGAGCACAGCAGCTTCCTCTGGCAGTGCCAGATCAGTGCCAGGGATAGGGAACGAGTGAGAGCTGGAGGGCTGGGACTGGCAGTCAGGGTCTTCCTGGAGAAGGCCGCCCACCCCGGGCCTAGCAGAAGATGGGGAAGACGGCATTGTGGGGTGGATAACAAGGTCCCCAAGTGCCCATTGTGGGGGAGTCACTGAAGGGCCCAGAGGAAAGCTGACCCCTCTGCCCACACTGAACTCGGCTGCTTACCTTGGACGAGCACCTGGACAAAGGCCTCAGCTGAGCCCACCTTGTTGGTGACGTGGCAGCGATAGCGCCCGGCGTCCTCAGGGCCAGCGGGCTCCAGGGACAGCAGCTGGTTCCTGGTGGTTGCCCTTACAGGAAGGCTGCCGCCCACGCGGCTCCACTGGAAGGTGAGCGGGGGTGTGCCATGAGCTAGGCACTGTAGCTCCACTGGCTCCCCGGCCCGCACCGACACGTGCTCTGGAAGTATAGTGGCATACGGTGGACCTGAGGGGACACAGATCAGGATGGCAGTGGGTAGCTGGGCCTCCACACAGGAACAAGACGGAAGCCCAAGGAGAGAGGACGAGCGCCTTACTCTCCACATGCAGGATGACGGTGGCCTCAGTGTGCCCGGTGGGGCTGGTGGCATTGCAGATGTACTGGCCCGAGTCCTGCTGGGCAACTCGGGGGATGATGAGTGTGTTCCCTTCCAGCTGGTGCTGCCAGGGCAGTGGGGAGCGCAGCTTGGACCAGTGGATGGTGGGCGGGGGGCTGCCTGTGGGGTAGAGCAGACAACAGCACTGGGCACAAGGCTGCCTCAGAGGGTGGGGAGGCAGAGAGGACCCTGTCCCAGGTGACCTGTCCTTCCATGGGGCTGCAAAGTGCATGGCTCTCGGGCACAGCACCTTTGGGCTATACCCCACCCCTGCTCATACCTGTGGCTGAGCAGCGCAGTGTGGCCGTGTGCCCAGCCTCCACAGTCAGCTCAGGAACTTCGACTTGGACCTGGGGGGCACCTGGGGCCACAGTGCCAGTGTCCACAGTCACTTCCACCTGCTTCTGTGCTGTGCCCAGGGCATTCTGGGCTAGGCACACATAGGTGCCGGCGTCGGAGGGTTTAGCTGACGAGATCTAGGAGCAAGCGAGGAGACTGGTTCTGTGGTGCCAGGCCAGGGCTCTGACTTTGTCCTTTCCTTGTTCTCGGCTCTCCTGCCTAGCTGCTGTGGGGCCCGCCTCTTGACACCGAAGCGTGCACCCACTCCCTTGGCCCTCAAGCCACCTCGCTCCTCTTCCTACCCACCTTCTGTGCCCATTTTTTTTGCTACCCTACCTTTCTTGCTCTCTCCTTCCTGCCCTCCATCCACACACCTCCCATCCACTCGTCCTCCAAGGACCTACTCAGGGCGAGGTCCTGGACAGGCGGTGGAGGAGGAAGGGCCTGACCTCACCTTTATCACTGCGTGGCTGTTCACGTGCCCGTATGTCCACGGCTCCACCCTGGCAGGGCTGCCTATCCTGGTCCAGCGGACAGAGGCCCGGGGCTCCCCAGGACTGACACATTCCAGGATGATGTCCTTTCCTGCTTTCACCCGCACGGGCCCCTCGGGGAGCACGGACACTGTAGGGGTCCCTGCCCAGGAGAACAGCAGGGCTGGCCCACAGACTGGCAGGCTTTGCCCAGCATGCGCTCGCCACAGCCCCCAGCTGAGCCCCGGGAGAGTGAGGCTCAGAAAGAAGGCCCCCTAGGTCCAAGACTGAGGCAGAGGCAGGAGTTAGAGTGAGCTGGGAATCAGAGCTGCACGCAGAAAGGCAGAACTACGAGTCGACACCTCCTCACCGTGCACACTGAGGTTCACAACACTCTGGGCCACCCCATAGGCGTTGGAGGCCACGCAGCGGTAGGCCCCGTGGTTGCTTGGCTGGGTCCCCACGATGGTGATGATGGAGCCGTTGGGGCTAATGTGGACGTTGTCTGGGGGTTGCACTGGGGAAGGGAGGTCAGTGAGTGTCCACCTTACCCTCTTCCTGCCTTGGTGCTCCCAGCTGGCACCCCGCCGTCCCATGGCCCTGACTCTTTGGGCCTGGGTATGTGATGTGGAGTCAGAGATGGCAGAGGGGTCCTCGGAGACTCCTGGACCCAGCCCGTTAGCAGTAGATGGACTCGTGCCCTGCTCAGGGCCATGCCTGAGTGACTCTGGCGCGAGTCCCTCATGCTCAGCCCTCACACCTGCCCGCCTTCGGTCACCACCCGCCACTCACCCTCCAGTCCCTGGCTCCGGATCTTCCACTCCAGGGTGATGGGCAGTGCCCCCTCATGGATGAGGCACCTGAACCTGGCATCCTGGCCCGGGCGCACTGTGCTGCTGGGCGGGTCGATGGAGATGACCGGGCTTCGCAGGCCTGGGGGCCAGGGCAGAAGGCTCCACTCAGCGGGGTGGCGGGCTCCTAGGGGAGGCCTGGCCTGGCCTCCAGGGCCCTCCGCTCTGCTCCCACCTGACAGCCCACACTCACGGTAGGAAGACCCAGAGCTGGGGGTGACTGTGATCGTGAAGGAGGCCTCCTGCTCCGAGCCGGAGCCACCAGCCACACGGCAGACGTACTCTCCAGAGTCAGCGGGGGACACGTGGTGGAGCCGCAGCTGGGAGCCATGTGTCTGTCGGGGGCGGGGGGAGGGAGGAAAGCATCAGGACGGGGCTCATCTGACAAGGCAAGGCCCTTTTGTTTTCTCAGGGGTCCTGGTATAAGAGAAGGAGATCCTAGACATCCACTGGGCTGACTTTACAAAGGGGAAACTGAGGCTCAAGAGATGACTGCAGTAGGATGGGAGAAAAGCCTGACAGTTTTTTTTTTTTTTTAAGTTTTTTGAGACAGGGTCTTGCTTTGTTGTTCAGATCCTGAACTCAGCTTCAAATTCACAGCAATCCTCCTACCTCTGCTTCTCGAGTGTTGCAATTACAGGAGTGAGCCACCATGTCTGGCACTGTTGTATGTGGTTACTGGGGATTGAACTCAGAACCTTGCACTTGCTAGGCAGGTGCTGGAACCAGAGCTAAATTCAAGGCCCAAGCCTGACAGTTTCTTGTCCACGTGGGTTGTGATCTTTGACGACTGGGGGAAGAAGGCAACTGTAGCTTGGACCTTTTTTGCCCTGGGATTCGCCCTGCCCCGGACCCCCTACCTGGTGCTGGGCGGGCAGGCTGCCCCCGCGCTTGTGCCAGGTGACCTGGGCATGGGCCTGCCCGGGCACCACACAGTTCAGATCCACAGTCTGCCCTTCGGCCACGTGGGAAGAGGAGGCCTCGATGTAGATGGGCTGGGCCAGTCCTGGGGCTGTGGACAAGGGCTGGGTGAGAGGCAGGCTCCTGTGGCAAAGGCAGGGACCTCAGCCATGTCACAAGGCCACCCGGTGCTCCTGGAGGTGCTGTGGCCTGACAGTGACAGACCTGCTAAGCTATAGGACCTTAGAAGGTCTCCCCTCCCTGGGGATGAAGACGGGCTGAGACTTGGCACTGAGCCTGGCAGCAAAGACTCGGGCTCCACTGGCAGAATGGAGGGGCTGGAGGACTGCCAGAGCCCAGGGACCCAGAAGCCATCAATTGGAGTTCTGCCAGTCAACCTGGGAAGACCTGGGTGAACTTAATGCTCAACCTTGGACCCTCTGCCACAGAAGGGCCGCGGTCTGTGTCTAACATCACCCTCAGCTCCTTGTCACTCACCAGGAATGGGGCCTGGGCTGGAGGCCTCAATCGTGACCAGGACAGAAGCTTCCAGGATGCCTGAGCTGCTGGTCACTTGGCACGAGTACTCGCCAGAGTCAGCAGGGGACACATGGTTCAGCCTCAGCAGGGGGCCGTGGACCTGGCCAAGGCGGGTAACGGTTGGGAGGGGCCCGAGAAGGCTATAGCTCAGGGCTCTAGATGCCTGCACACTCTGGTGCCCACACCCCAGCAGCATCCTGTTCAAGGGGACCCCATTTAACATTAGGCAGCATCAAGTGTATGGGTATTGGGGTGTTCCGGCCGCAGGAGAAAGCGAGTAAGTGGTGTCCTTTCCCCTCTGCGCCAAGGTGCTGTGCAACTGGGTCTCCACCTCTGACCCCAGTGACTCGCCGGGGACACCTGGTATAGCATTTCACAATCCCCACATCTGAGGTCACCTTCTCTTGGGCAGGCTTGGGAAGGATGGTTGGGGAGGGGGGCACAACCTCCTTCTTCCAGGACTCATACCTGGTGCCGAGGGGGCAGGCTACCCCCGCGCTTGCGCCAGGTGACCTGGGCATAGGCCTGCCCGGGCACCACGCAGTTCAGGTCCAGGGTCTGCCCTTCAGCCACTCGGGAGGAGGACGTCTCTATGCGGATGGGCGGGGCTCCTCCTGCGGCTGGGGCCAGCAAAGGGTCAGTTAGCCGGGACTCCCACCCCGGCTAACTGCCTTCTGTGCAGACCAGAGGCTGCCGGGGGGTGACGCTTCCCCACCTGGGGCTCAGGCCCGGAGCTGGGCCACATTCACGAACTTTTTCTACGGTCCAGCAGTGGGCGGCTCAGAGTGCAGCCTCTACAGTCAGAGTGTCTCAGTTCAAATCCTAGACCAGGCATTTATTAGCGATGTGACTTTCGGAAAATGTCACCTCTCTGTGCCTGGGTTTCCTTGTTCTGTAAGAACCTCCAGCAGCTGCTGTGAGGATGTGAGGAATGATGCATGTGTCCTAACCTGACTCCTGCCCCCCTTCTCTGTACATTTTCCTTTCTGTGGATGTACGGTAAAAAATACAAGGTACTGAGCCCCATTACAGGAAATGATTTCCATAGAATCGTTTCTAGGTTTGATGTTATGTCTTTCTTTAGACCAATAAAGATGTTTCCTGGGATGCCACCTAAAGTCCTAAAGTCACTTAGCAATGCGGATGGGGACCTAGGTCTAGGCTTCAGAGAGCTTGCTACTGACTCCACGGAGTAGAGGGCAAGAGCTGCACTGTCGAGGATGGCGACATGTGGGAAGAAGTCCCCGTGCAAATTTCTGAGGAGACGGGGAGCTGGGGCGCAAGGCAGCAGATGCCAGACTCGCTCCATGCCTTGGTACTGGGCCTTGCATGGAAGGAGCCCCACCTGGTGGGGCCTCTTCTCTGGGCTGATGAGGGTGGGCAACGCATGCTAGTTGGATCAGAGGGACAGCTATCTTCCTTCACCTAGCTCTGCTGCTACCAGCTTTCCCACTCCAGCCTCCCTGCCCCACACTGGACACTCACCAGGGACGTGGACAGTGCCAGAGCTAGAGGCCTCGATGGTGACCAGGACGGAGGCCTCCTGGGGACCAGAGCTGCCCAGCACGCGGCACACGTACTCGCCCGAGTCAGCCGGGGACACCTGGTACAGCCGTAGCCTGGAGCCGTGGGCCTGAGCGGGCAGGATGGGGTGACGGGGCAGTGTGAGGGACTCCTCGAAGGTTTGCGGGTAGACCAGCCACAGCAGCGCTCCCACCACCTTCTGCCACCCATACCTGATGGTGAGTGGGCAGGCTGCCCCCGCGCTTGTGCCACGTGACCTGGGCATGTGCCTGCCTGGGCACCACGCAGTTCAGGTCCAGGGTCTGCCCTTCAGCCACGTGAGAGGATGATGACTCAATTCGGATTGTCTCTGCACTGCCAGGGGCTGGGGACACAGATGAGCAGGTTGGGACCAGGCCATGTTTAGATGGGGCAGCAGAACGGTGGGGTTGTGGCCACAGAACCCCATGCCCAGGGACAGTCACAATTGGCACATTCTAAACACCTGCAGCATGCCAGGCTGTGTTTTACAAGAGTAAACTCATTGAACTCATCAATTCACATACTTCCTGTGACAGAGAAATGCCCTTTTATCTGCATTTCTGTTTTGTTTTGTTTTTTTTGAGACAGGGTATTGCTTTGTAGACAGCAATCCTGCCTCTGCCTCTCAAGTACTGGCATTACAGGTGTGAGTCAACACACTTGGCATTTATCTGCATTTCTCTCTCTTTGTAGTTTTTGAGATAGGGTCTCACTTTGTAGGTCAGCCTGGCCCTGAACTCACTATGTAGCCCAGGCAAGCCTCCAACTCATAGCAGTCCTCCTGTCTCTGCTTCCCACGTGCAGGGATTACAGGCGTGAGCTGCCCTGTTGGATTATCTGCATTTCTCAAACAATGGCAGCAGCCACATGGCAAGATCACTTGACAGGTTAGTAGTGGAAAATTTTATCTATCTATCCATCTATTTTTTTGGGACAGGGTCTCACTATGTAGTTCAGGCTGGCCTCGACTCACTATGTACCCCAGGCTGGCTTCAAACTCGTGGTGATCCTCCTGCCTCTACCTCCCGAGTGCAAGGATTATAGGTGTATGCCACCATGCCTGACTTATTTATTTATTTTTGAGGTACTGAGGATTAAACTCAGGACTGAACTAAATCCCTAGCTCTACTTATTTATTTTTCTTTTCTTTTTGAAACAGGGTCTCACTTTTGTAGCTCAGGCTGGGCCTGAGCTCAGCCTTGAACTCACAGCAATCCTCCTGCCTCTGCCTCCCAAGTGCTGGGATTACAGGCGTGAGCCACCACGACCAGCACTGTGGTATGTGGTACTGATTGCTGGTGGGCATGAGTCTCCAATGCTTGGCATTGTTGTATGGGATTACCGGGGATCGAACCTGGGCCCTTGCAGTTTTGAGGCAGGCGCCAGAACCTCTGAGCTAAATCCTCAGCCCAATCCACTTATTTATTTTTCTGAGACATAATCTTGCTAAGTAGTTTAAGCTAGTCTTAAATTCACTATGTAGCCCATGGTGGCCTAGAATTTATGGTGATCCTCCTGCCTCAGCCTCCCTAGGGCTGGAATTACAGGCATGAAATTGGCAGAAACAGAATTTTATTTTGTTGTATTTATTTATTTTCCAGTACTGGGGATCGACCTTGGGCCCTTGTGCTTCCAAGGCAGGTGTGGTACTACTTGAGCTAAATCCCTAGTCTTGAAATAGAATGTTAAGTCCTATTTAATTTTAACTCCTACACTTTGCTCACGATACCATATGAGACAGTGCAACTCTATGAGGTCAGTATAGTCAACATCCCCATTTTACTGGTGGGGAGACTGAGGCCAAGAGGCATGAGTAACTGGCCCAGTCTCTTGAGAGTGCAGAGTCCTGCCCTGACCATTCCTCCATCCAAAGACTAACTCAAAGCCTCCTTGTCCTCAGGGACACTGTCACCGGATCTCCCCATTCCTTTCGTGGGCCCAGGTCTTCATCAGACTCACCGGAGGAGCCGCCTGTGCTGGGTGAGACTGAGACCACGATGGAGGCCTCCTGAGCATCGATGTTGTTGTTGGCCCGACACACATACTCCCCAGAGTCAGCCACGGACAGCTGGTGCAGCCGCAGGCGGGAGCCATGGGTCTGCGGGGAGGAAGGGGGACAGGGGCTAAGGCTCCGGGTCCCCTTGGCGGGGACAAGCTGCATCTGGGCGTGAGAGGCCCCTGCATGCCCAGCGCAGGACAGTAGGGTCCCCACGGTCATGGTGCCGGCCCATACCTGGTGTGTGGCGGGCAAGCTGCCCCCACGTTTGTACCATGTGATGGTAGCCTCGGTTTCCCCGGCAAGCACACAGTTCAGATCCAAGGTCTGCCCTTCGGTCACCGTGGGGGACGAGGACTCAATCCTGATTGGTGGGGAGACTCTGGGCACTGGGGGTGGGCAGAGGACAGTGGAGGCAGAGTCAGGGCCCAGTGCTGGGGCTGGGGACCTGCTGGCACTGTGCACCCCCCTGCTAGGACCCTGCGCTTGCCCTCTCACCATGGGAAGAACCGCTGCCCTGGATGGTGACGATGAGAGAAGTCTCCTGCGAGCCAGCACCGTTACTGACATGACACACGTACTCGCCGGAGTCCGCTGGGGTCACCTGGGGGATCCGCAGCCGGGAGCCCACGATCTGGTGGGAGCAGGAGGAGTGGGCAGGGCTGGCACCACCATGTCCGAGGCATGGCTGCCCCGGAAGCCAGGTGAAGGGCCGGGCACCCTGGCCTCCCCGTGGCTCTGGTCTGCACTCTTCTTACCCGTCACCCCTCAGAAGCCCCAGAGCTGCCCCGGGAGTCCCTCCCAGAGCTGCCCCGGGACATCACCCGTGTTGTCATTCAGAATGACCGTCTCCTTTTTGTGGTGGTACTGGGAATCGAACCCAGGGTCTTTGCACTGAGGTATAGCCTCAGCCCTTTTCAAGTTTATTTCCAAATAGGGTCTCACTAGGTTGCCAAATGCACGAGGTGAGGCTTAACCTCGTGACTGTCCTGTCTCAGTCTCCTGAGTGGCTGAGATTGTATGCATGTGCCACCATGCCCATCTCACTTCACTGGGAATGAGCGCTGGGCCTAGGTGTGACCTGCTGCAGCATCCCAGGGAAACTTAGGGATTTAGTGAGTCCAATCGAGGTCAGTAGTAGCTGTACCAATCCAAGTCTATCTGAAAGGATGCTCAGTGTTTGCTGAATGACTGAATGAGCACAGTGAGGTGCTGAGAGTCTCTGTAACTTCCTGTAAAAGCCAATGTCCTCCCTGCCCTGTGACTCCGCACCTGGTGCCGACTAGGTAAACTGCCTCCTCGCTTGTACCAGGTGATGGTGTGGGGAGCGTGGCTGGCCACCACGCAATTCAGGTCCAAGGTGTGTCCATGGGCCAGTGAGGCAGAAGAGGACTCGATGTGGATGGGGTATGGCACAATCTGGGCTGGGAGGGGAAGAGAAGGCGGATGTTGGTGTGGCCTGGGAGTGCTGAGCCCCTCAGCTCCCACCATCTGCCCGACCCCTGAGACTCACACTGCGAGGGGTTGAGGCGCTGCTGGATGGTGACCAGGACCGAAGCTTCGTGGGTTTCTGAGCCACTGGCCACACGGCATACATATTCCCCGGAGTCGGCGGGGGTCACCTGGGGCAGCCGCAGCCTGGAGCCGTGCACCTGCATGGGTGGGGCAGACAGGCAGGCTCAGAGTAGGCCAGGCTCCTTTCCTTCAGGCCCTGCAGGTTGGAGCCTGATGGGGCTCTCCGGAGAAGCACCTTCGAGGCCTTTCAAAGTCCCTGGCCAGAGTTAGGACGGGGCCCAGCCTGCCGCCTCGCGTGAGCCAGGGGCTACTGCGACTTCACACCAGGGAAACGCTGGGGTACAGCATTTGCCAGTGTGCCAAGTGTGAGCAAGTAGGCAGCGTGAGCCCATTTGGCACACGAAGACACCGAAGATCAGAGAAGTCAAGCAACTGTCAAGCTCACACAGTAAGCAACTGGCAAGTGTCTAAATTCGAATATGCCTGAATTCCAAGTATATGCTTGTTTTTCCTCCTTCTCTCCTCTCCCTTCTTTTTTTGTGCTGCTGGAGGTGACCCAAGGCTTTTTTTGTTTTGTTTTGTTTTATTTTTGACACGGGGATCTCACTATGTAGTTCAGCCTGGCCTTGAATTCACTATGTAGCCCAAACTGGTTCGAACTCCTAACAATTCTCCTGCCTCAGCCTCCCAAGTGCTGGGATTCCAGGCCTGGGCCACCATGCCCGGCTGCACCCCGGGCTTTGCACAGGCTAGGCACTAACCATTGAGCTACCCCAGCTCACGCCTATGCTTCTTATTCTGAAGCTATGAGGGTCTTCAGGGTTTCTCTTTTGCTCTCCATATCCTACCTGGTGCCGGGCAGGCAGGCTGCCTCCACGCTTGTGCCAGGTGACCTGGGCATGGGCCTGCCCTTGCACCACGCAGTTCAGGTCCAGGGTCTGCCCTTCAGCCACATGAGAGGAGGAGGACTCGATCCGGACTAGGGGGGTGACGCCAAGTGCTGGTGACAGAGGACAGAGGGTCAGCAGGCAGGCGGTGAGAAGAGATGGGCATGAAGGGGTCGGGTCGACTTGGTCTCCTGATCCTGTTCTGGCCAGAGTGGAGGCCCCTGGGTAGCCCAACCTCCCAGCCATACTCACCAGGCACAGAGCTCGCAGGCTCAATGGAAACCAGGACAGAGGTCTCCAGCGGCACCGGGCTGCCCACCACCTGGCACACATACTCGCCCGAGTCGGCAGGGGACACCTGGTTCAGCCTCAGCAGGGAGCCGTGGGTCTGTAGATGGAGGGTGAGGTCAGAGCATGCTGTGCCCCAGCTTGTGACCTGCAGCATTGAGCCTGGGTAGTCTCTGCCTTCCTGGTAGGGGGAAGGGGCTGCATCCAGGAGTAAGGGTACACAGGGAGAGACCCTGAGAACTGGCACCCCCTAATGCCACATGGCACTGGTGCCAGGCACACTTGGATGCTGAATCAGCTGTACCCTGCAACCAGTTCTAAGTGGATGGCCCCCCACTCACTATGTGGAATAACAGTGCCTCCTGTAATCAGTGCCCTTCTACAAGATGGTATAAGCATGGCCAAGGAGCTGGAATACTTAAGACAGCTCAGCGCTCGAGCTCCGAACACGCTGAAACATATTATTAACACAATCCCTGAGTCAGTTCTATTTTGGAGGTGAAGCTAGGCATGGAGAGGTTGAGAAACTCGCCTATGGTCACAGTCACTCAGGTGAGTCTGGCCTCACACGGGGATGACTGGGCCTAGACCCCAAACTCTAACCACTGCACTATGTGCCTGTACAAAGATCCAAGGTCTCCCTTGACTGGAGAGCCCCTGGCCAGTGGTGGCCTCCCTTCTCAGTCCCTCCATCCCCCGGCCTCTTTACCTGGTGCCGGGCAGGCAGGCTACCCCCACGCTTGCGCCACGCAACCTGGGCATGCGCCTGCCCAGGTACTATGCAGTTCAAGTCCAGGGTCTGCCCCTCGGCCACGTGGGAGGAGGAGGACTCGATGCGGATGGGCTGGGTGCTGCCCGGAGCTGGAGTAGAAGAGGCGCCTGGTCACCCTAGTTCCCTAAAGCAGCCCAGCCTCTCCTGCACCCCATCCTGCCCACTGGCCCCACTCACGGTAGGCAAAGCTGGCCCCCTGGGTCCCGCTCACTGAGATTGTAATGGAGGCCTCCACACCATCGCTGGCCCGGCAGACATACTCTCCCGCGTCTGCTGGGGAGGCCTGGAAGATGTAGAGGCGGGAGCCGCGGACCTGGGCAGTGGGAGAGAGGTGTGAGAGGATTCCCGGACCCCAGCAGATCCCTGGCCCTGTCACCAGGCCTGGGAACTGCCAGACCCACTGTGGAGATCCCACTGATCTGGGCTGAGTACCTGGTGCCGGGCAGGCAGGCTGCCCCCGCGTTTGTACCACGTGACCTGGGCATGCGATTGCCCAGCCACCACACAGCTGAGATCCAGGGTCTGCCCCTCGGCTACGGTGGGAGATGAGGACTCGATCCTGACAGGTGGGACAGGTGCTGGGGCTGTGGGGACAGGGGGGAGGGTAGCAGATTAACTTGGAAAGCTGGCAGGGACGCCTGCCCAGAGCTGGCTCAGCCTTGAGGTCTGTTCATCAGGTAGACAGAGCACCAGGTGAGGAGGGGGGAGGTTGGAAAAGAGGAAGGGGGAGGGGCAGGGTAGGGCAGAAACCAGAGTAGTGAGGACACAGAGAGCATGGTGGGAAGATGGCAGGCACTCAGAGAGGCCCTGTGTCAGCTCCAGGAGGGGTCACCTGGGCCCCCAAAACTCTCAGCCTCCTCCAGCTGCCCATGGCTTCAGAGTCACTCACCAGGGATAGAGCCAGAGGGCTCGATGGAGACCAAGACAGAGGTCTCCAGGTGCTCAGAGCCGAGGACCACACGGCACACATACTCGCCCGAGTCGGCAGGGGATACCTGGTGCAGCCGCAGGAGCGAGCCATGGGTCTGCGTGCAAACAGTTAGGGTCAGGAGAGGCCGAGCAGCCCCATCTGAGCTCTGCAGGGGGCTGGCCCATGGCGCCACCTACCTGGTGCCGTGGGGGCAGGCTGGCCCCACGCTTGTGCCATGTCACCTGGGCCTGCCTGGGAACCACGCAGTTCAGATCCAGGGTCTGCCCCTCGGCCACGTGGGAGGAAGAGGACTCGATGCGGATGGGCTGCGTGCTTCCGGGAACTGGGCACAGGGGGGTTTGTCAGAGGCTTGGGAGGGGCCAGGCTCTCGCTCAGGAGGGAACCACTTTTCTGCCCTGCCAGCAGAACCTTTCTTCCAACCCCACCTCCAGGGCAGGGCCTGGGCCCTCTGCCCAGGGTGACCTCCCGACGATGTGCTCAAGACCTCCATCGCCAGGCTGCTCTGGAGGACGGAGCCAGTGGCGACCCCGCTTCTTGCTGGGTGTTCACCACATGTCGCGGCACTCTCCCCGCACCCAGCAGTCTCTCCACACCCTCACCCAGCAGTACTGAGAGCCACATTCCAGCTGAGACACTGAAGTCCCCAAAAGTGAGGACCGAGATCTAGGCTGACCGAGGGCACAGTCAGAATTGGGCAGCCCAGCTCCCGCTCAGGGAGGGACCCCAACACTGTACTGCTGCGTGCTGACACCTGAAGCCACACCTTTGGATGTGGCACCAGGGACCCTGGACCAGCCTCATCCCGCGTGCAGCCCCTCACCCCCAAGCGGGAGGCAGAGGGTCAGAGCCTGCTCAGTGTCCCCTGCCCTGATGCCCATGTGTCTCCTCACCTGGGCCTGGGTAGGCACTGTGGAGCACGGAGACCATGATGGACGCCTCCTTCGGACCCGCTGTGCTCTCCACTCGGCACACAAACTCTCCTGAGTCTGCTGGCGAGACCTGTGGGATCCGCAGCCGGGAGCCGTGGACCTGGGCCAGGCAGGACAAAGGTATGTGAGGACACGTATAGGGCTTCCGGCCACTCCCTCTGGGCCTTCATGGTGCAGCCATCAACCTCTCCTGGGATGGAGCCTGGCCAGCTGCTGGGGCAGGCTGGGTGGGCAGCCTTCCCTCTACACAGTACTCCAGCCACAGCCCACCCGACCCTGGGAACCTGATCAGGGTAGGGAGCCCCTACCTGGGCATGGGGAGGCAGGCTGCCCCCCCGCTTGTACCATGTGATCTGGGAGTAGGCCAACCCTGCCACCACGCAATTGAGGTCCAGTGTCTGCCCTCTGGTCACAGATGGTGACGAAGACTCAATCTTGACCGGCGGTGAGCTGGGCCCTGAGGCTGGGGTCAGGAGAGGGTAAGCTGAGCCCGGGCCTGCCCTCCTGCCCCCTCTGTCCCCTTGGCCCCTCACCTGACATGACCGCCACCTGGATGCGGGCCTGTGCTGTGCCAGTGGGGCTGGTGGCCACACAGAGGTAGAAGCCGGCGTCGGCAGACGTGATGGCTGGGATGAGCAGGGTGGTGATGTCTGTGCGCTCAGTCCGGGCCTGCCACACAGACAGAGTCTAAGCTACCTGAGAGGTGAAGGAGGCAAGGAGGCGGGCAGAGGGGCAAACAGGGCCAAGGTAGGTACTGAGCCAGGATTGAGGCCCAGGGGCACTGAGGATGGCGGACCAGGAAGAGCAGAGCCAGCTGGGGTACGTGTGGGTTGTAGGAAGGGAGCCAGAGAGGAGGTGGGCAGGGTGTGGAAGGGCAGGCAGGCTGGTGCTGCTGGGCCCGTAGGCCTGGAGGGGCAGGCACTCACCTGAGGGGGCAGAGTGCCACCCTCCTTCCTCCAGGTGATGGTGGCGGTGGGCACGCCGATGGCCCTGCAGTATAGCCTCACGGTGTGGCCTTCGTGCACCTGGATGCGCTCCGGGCTCACCTGGACCCTGGGCCCATTGCCCCCTGCACACAGAGCGCTGTGAGCGCCCTGGCTGCGAGGGCTCCCGGCCTGGGTCCCAGCCCCTTGCCCAGCCTGGTGCTCACCATGCACATGGAGCACCGCTCTGCCCACGTGCTGCCCGGCGCTATTGAGAGCACGGCACAGGTATGGGCCCTGATCTGAGGGCTCAGTGGCTGGCAGACGCAGGATGGCCCCGTGGATCTGTGCCTTCATCGGGAGCTGGCCACCAGGGCCCCCTGGCACAGAGATGGGAGGGTCAGAGATGTCAGACTGGCCTCGCTCCCACCCTCTGGGTATGTGGCCTCCACCTGGACACGCCCAGGTTAGCCCTCCGTGTCACTGTGTTGTGGCCTCACCTATCCACTCCAGGGTGGGTGTGGGGGTCCCCCTGGCACTGCACCGAAACTCTGCCATCTGCCCAGGCTGCACTGTGAGCTGTGGTGGGTGGATGGAGACCACGGGAGCCGACGAGGTGCCTGAGGCTGAGGAGGACGGGAAGGCGTATTCAGGACTGGCAGTGTCGCTGGCCCACAGCAGTGGCCTTCTTGCCCCGCTGCCCCCACTCCAGCCCTCTGTAGCACCCAGTCTCATTGAAGCCACAGAGCGTTCTCCTGGTTGTACTGGGGTTGAACCCCTGAGCTATATCCCTGGACATTTTAGAAGTTTTTGGAACAAGGTATCACTAGGCTCAAACTTGCCATTCTCCTGCCCTAGCCTCCTGAGTGCGGGGATTACAGGTGTGCGCCACACTAGGCTTTTCAGCATGAACTTAGAAAACACAAACAGGAAGCCAGCATTGGTGTGGCATTCCTATACTCTTAGCACTCTGGGAAGCTGAAAGAGGAGGATCACAAGTTCAAGACCAACCTGGGGACTTGGCCCAGCGCAGAGGCTTGGATTCAACGCCCAGTGATACAGCAGAAAAAAACAACAAAACCAATATCAACGGGAGCTTGTTACTTCCCTCTGTGAGATTTGTCCTTGATGCGCTTACTGCCTTAATAACCTCCTCACTCCCACCTACCACATGCAGGCTCCTCTCACCTCCGCCTGTACCTTGGCTCCATACCTAGCTTCCCTCCCACAGATTTAGCCAGGATGACCTTCCTGTGCCTCAAACGCAGACCTGCCTCGGGGCCTTTGCACCAGCTGCCCTTGCTGCTGGGAACACCGCTGGCTCTCACTGGGTCAATGTCTTGTTTTCCTTCAGGCCTCAGCTTTGCCACCACAGCAACCCACCCGCCTCCAGCCTCCCAGCCCACCTGCCGCTTTCCCATTCCTTTGCTCTTCCCCCCCCGCCCCCCCGCCGGCATGGCAGTTCTCCTGCCTGTTCATCTCTTCCCTTGCTATGGATCGCCTCAACCAGGACAGATACTCCAGGAGGCCTGAGATCTGTGTGCCCTTCTCTGTCTTGCACAGTGAGAAGTGCACAGTCCTGGTGGGCGGGGTGCAGGGGGAGGTCAGCGTGGTCACGGGGTGTACCTTGCACGTGCAGCGTGGCTGTGCCCTGGTCCATGGCGAACATGTTGGAGCCGGTGCATACGTAGGTGCCCGCGTCGCTCAGCTGCACGTTGCGGATGGTCAGGATGCCGTTGAAGTCCATGGCACGTGCGGGCAGCTTCCCATTGTGTAGGCGGGTCCACACCAGGGTGTAGGCAGGAGACTGCAGGGCCAAAGGCAGGCGTGGGTGACGGGGAGGCTTTGGATGCCAGCCTGGGCCCCGCACCCGGGCCTGCCTCGCACCTGGCTCTTGGCCGTGCAGATGAAAGTGACGTCAGCTCCGGGCTGCACGCTCTGGCTCCGCTGCTCCTCCACCGTCACAGTGATGGGCCTGCTGAGCGCCTCTGTGGGCACAGGATGACCTCTGGTGAACTGGGCATTGGCCAGTCCTGTCCCGTGGCTACCTTCTCTCTGTCCTTTCCCTGGGTGTCACTTCCTCCCCGGTCCAGTTTAGATGCCAGTCTCCCCCTGGCCCCTCCTGCCCCTCCTGCATCAGCCCAACTGCCCACGTCCTGGCTGCTCCACTGATCACAGGGCAGTGTGGCTAGAGAATGTCTCTCCTGGCCCCATGGGCTCCAGGACATGACCACAGGCCACAGATGAGCTCTTAACCTTTCATACCGCATGGCATCTGGGTCTGCCCAGCTGGGCAGAATTTCCCTGCTCCAACAACTTCACACAGCCTCTCTTCACCGAAGTGCCCACCGCCCTCCACTGTCCATGCTTATGGCCTTAACTCACACTTGCTGAGAACACAGACTACTAGTCTGGAATGTTTCCATCTCCTCAGACCCCGATCTACCCTGTTGCTTCCTTCCTGGTCCCTGAGTGGTGGCACCCTGCCACCCCCGTGCCACCCTGCACCTTTAGGTGTCAGGTCCCTCCCTGCTGGGGACTCTGCTCTGTCACACACGTCAGTCTCTCCTCTCACTCTGAGATCGTTCTGCTTTATATACCAGGTGTTCTGGAATGTCCCATCTCCAGAAATGCCTCTTTGCCCCCGTGTTCTCCCAGCCATGTCATGACCCGGGAGAGCAGCTTCTCCACCTGCCGCCTTCCCGCCCTCGGCTCTTTCCTTTTCTCCCCGCTGACGACCACTGTGTCACAGCCTGATCTCCGGTCATTTCCTCGCCCTGTCTTACTCCTACGGCAGCAGTGAGTACTGGTGCTCCCGGCAGTCCTTTCTCTCCTCCTTTCTGGCCTCCGGCTTCTGGCTGTGACTTCCTCCCATCTCCAGGGCTGCTTCCTCCGGCTCTTCCTTACCCCACCTTCTTCAGCTGGACACCTCCCCTCCCTGGGCCCTGTCCTGCACCCGTGTTCCTGCGGTGACTTCCTGGGCTCCACAGCCTGAAATGGCATCCTCGCTCCAGCAAGTCCAAATGCCTGGTGACCAAGCCGCTCCAGTGTCTTCCCAAACTCCGCCAACTTTTAACAAGTCCAAAGCAAACTTGTAATTCCTCTGACCTAGTGACAGCAGGTGCTTCTGCCTGGTTACCCCAGAGCCCCCTGCCTGACTCCTGTCAGCTGCTGTTTCTGTGCCCGCTGGGCATTCTTGTGGGGTGAGACAGGCGCAGGGGACTTGCTGCTCCTGGAACTGGCCTTGGTCAGTGCCCGTGAGGACGTGGGACGCAGCACCTGGCTCCCTGGACGTGAGTGGGTGACTATGAGGTGCATGATTTACACTGTCTCTCTTTCCTCACCCACAATAAGCAAAACTTGTCCCTGGTCCTGACTTGCTTCCTAGCACACCCTTTATCAGAAAGCTTCTTTTCCCAGTCTTACTTCCTCTGCCTAAAGTATTGGCGCAAAACTCCTGTCTGGTGTTTTGCTTTGGGGGAGTCCTAGTGAAGACACCCCGAGGGCAGCCCTCCGGGTCTCCGTGAGCAGCACCCCTTTCACACAGGCACTAGAATCCAGGCGCAGCAGAATTCTTCCCTCTCGCCTTCAAGGGCCACAGTCAAGTCTGGCGATTCTGCCTCCACACGGATCTTGAATCCATCCCATCCCCATCTCCATGGTCACTGGCGCCATGGTGTCACCCAGGTGCCCATCCCTTCCTCTGGCAGATGAATGCATGTGCGATGGGGGCTGCAAGCTTGAGGATAGGGGAGCAAGGAGGGACCCACCAGTGACCACCAGCTCTGCCCGGCTGGAGTTGCTATGTTGCTGGTTGCGGCAGACGCAGATGTAGACACCGGCATCGGAGGGCTGCACACTGGGAAAGTGGAGCTCGGCACCTGGGGAGGGCATGTCACTGCGCATTTCCCTCCCCGCCCAGCCCCGCCAGCAGGCCCTGGCCAGGTCACACCTCCCCTCACCCTGGGCGACTCACGGGGACCTAGGTACCTTGATGTCGCTGCTGGGTGCTGCTGGGCACAGGCTGCTCATCCTCACGATACCAGTAGAAGTAGTAGGGTGAGTCCCCACTGACCTGGCACCACAGCGAGTGGGGGCTTCCTTGGAGAACTTCGCTCCGAGAAGGATGGACCCGGACCACCAAGGGGACTTGGTCTGCTGGGGTGGAGGGAGCAGACGCCGTTCAGGCAGAGGCCCGGCAGGAAGCGCTGTCGCAGGTAGCTCTGCCCTGCTGCCCTCAGCACCCTCAGGCCAGGCCATGGCCTCACTTACTCTGCAGCAGGCACCGGCCCCCTGGCACATTGGGGTTCCCCACGTAACCGGGGGCACACCTGCAGGGAGGGACAAGGACCGGTTGTGTCAAGTTTCAAGGAACCCAGAGCCTCACGGTGGACTTGCGAGCAGGAAGCTCAGCCAGCAGCGTGGTGCAGGGCAAGGAGGCTCGGGGTCCTGGAAGGACTTTGGGGGTCAGAGAGGCCTCAGAGAGCGGGCAGGGAAGGGCCAGGGGGTGTCAGCAGGCTGGGTGAAGAGGGGAGCACAGACTTTATTCTCGGGGGGAAGAGTCACTCAGTAAATGTTTACTAGGTGACTACTAAGTGCCAGCAGCACGCCAGGAGCTAGAGACTCAGCAGTGGACGTGAAGGCCTCGGCCTTGCGGGACGTGCTGGTTGGAAGCTGACAGCGAAACTGCACAACGCAAGCGAGGGGAGTGTACTGGGCTCTGAGGACACAGCCCAGGGGATGGGCCCTCTGCACTGTCACAGCACAGCTTCCGAGTGTCTGTCTGCATCAGTGTCTCTCTGAGGTCCCGCTTGCAGACTTACTGCTCACAGTACTGGCCGGTGTAGCCGGGCTCGCAGGCTGTGCAGCGGTACCCCCCGGTGCCCAGGCTCTCGCAGGTGCGGGAGAACCTGGAGCAGAGAGGCACTGTCAGGCCACCGAAGCCCTCCCGCTCTGTCCTCCAATCCCTGGCGCGAGTTGGTCCCGGGCCCTGAGCAAAGGTACCCACATGTTCTCTGGGTTGGTCAGTGGGCAGGCACAGGGCTGGCAGTCCTCGGGTGTCCCAGCGGTGGCATCTCCATAGTAACCCGGAGCACACTGTTCGCAGAACTCCCCAGCAGCGTTGTGCTGGCATTGCTGTGGGCACAGGGGCATTAGACTCCAGTCACTAGGCCACATTCACCATTATCACCTTTCAACTTTGCGATCCCCTGACCTAGAAACTCCAAGCTTGGGAACTGTCTTAAATAATCATGCAGGACACAGGGATTTCATGAGAAAGATACTTCCACCTGTGGCTCACGCCCGAAATCCCATCACTGAGGAGGCAGAGGCAGGAGGATTGCTGTGAGTTCGAGGCTAGCCTGGGCTACATAGTGAGTTCAGGGCCAGTCTGAACTATAAAGTGAGACCCTGTCTCAAAAAAACCCTAAAAACCTAAATAAAAGCCTTGGGGCCTGGAAACAGGAAGAATAGATTACAGAAGAACCTGTACCTGAACAGCTATCGGAAAGATAACAACAAAAAGGGTGATGTTGGCTGAATTTCTATCATTTTTTTAACACAAAACCGCTAACGTCAAAGGCAGGGTGTAAACCTGGGGACCAGGGACAAAGCTTCCAAACACATGCTTCATCAAAGAATCTTGTACGTCACAGGTTCCCCAAAGACCTAGTCTGCGGCCTTGACGGGGCAGGTGCCTTGGTCAGTGTCTAGCTGTGGCTCTGTCAAGCCCCCGGCCCTGATGTGTCCCTGGGGATTCTCCCCACACCGCTCTGAAAAGCACAGGGCTGAAGAAATGTGGAGTGGAGTCTGAGGCCAGCCTGGGCTACCTACAGAGCAGGTTCACAGCTGTCCTGGAGTAACTACTCTGGGAGACACTGGCTTAAAAGCAAAAGATATGGAAGTACTAGGAGAAAAAAGACAGCCTTGGAACATAATCCTGTGTTGTTATTTCCTAGTGCCATGATGACAGGGGATTTCAGTTTTCCATTCCGTTCCTCTCCGTGGCCTGACTCTACTACAGAAAACCCCTCCCAGCTTGGGTAAGACGTGCTGAGAACCGAAGCTGCCTCCCACCCCACCACCCCCAGCTGACCTGGGCCGCTGACTGTCACTCTGCCTTTGCAGTCCTGGCCGGAGCCCGCCCTACCCCACCCAGCACCTCACCGAGCAGGCCCCGGTCTCTGGGTGGCACAGGTCAGAGTGGCCGTTGCATTCACACAGCTCGCAGTGGCCAAGGTAGAGCCCGCTCCCGGTGCGCGTGTAGCCTGCAGCACAGTCCTGGGGGACACAGGAAGCTCAGCCTCTGGCGGCAAGTGCAGAGCTGTCCCCACCCTTTCCAACTAGCTGACGTCAGCCTATCTTCACTCGGGGGCCCTCTGCCCGCTATCCCCAGCCAGCAGGGAAACAGCAGCTGTCTTTCCCCTCTCTGGGAACAATCCTCCCTGTCCCTGTGAAGCCTCCCTGCCCACACTTCCAAGGGGTGCTGAGGACCCATGTGCCAGGCTGCCAGCAGCTGCACCTCCTTCAGGACACTTGGAGGAACATGAAATTCTCTGGATCTGAAGCTTCTGGGGGTCCAGAAAAGGGACAAAGTGCCGAGACGTGGGCTTCCCACAGCGGAAGCCCCTGAGCAGGGTCCTGAATGTGCCGATGCCTAACCCTCCTGATGCCCACTTGGCTCTGCAGCCCTGCCTCCTACTGAAGCTCAATATTCACTCATCAAACATCAAGTGGGCACTCACAGGCAGACTCCGGCTCTCTCCTATGCTTCCTGCTCTGTCCAGGGCCTGCAGGGTGCCATCCAGGTGCCAGCCCTGTGCCCCCACAGCCCCTCCCTCCATCTCTCTCCTAGCCAGCCCCACCCTGGGTCCAGCTCTGACCACAGCACTCCCTCTGCAGCTCGGCCTTCTTGGCGGGATGACCCTCAGTGGCTTTTGGGGGTGACCCTGCTGCAGTGTAGGCTGGTTCCCCACCTGCTCCCCGCTTGGTGCAGCTGCCCTCCCTGACAAGTCCTTGCTCAGCTCTGCCTGGCATCCCTTGTGCTTCTCCCTGAGTCCCGGAGGTGTGGACCTCCCTGACCCTGGAGATGGCCCGAGAGGGCAGCAGGGCTTGTGGCACCACTACCCGGTGTTTGGGATGCCAAGGCTCCAGAGTCCTTTGGACCTGAGTTCAAACTAGTTTCTGTCATGTTAGCAGTGTGCCCAGGTAAGGCTCTCATCCCTCTATGCCTGTCCTTTGTCCATAAAGGGCTAATCTGTGTATCCCGGGGCTGCTGGGAAGGTAACTCATGATGTGAAGGGCGGGGTGTCCTCTGGCCATGACAGCAACCAGAGGCCATGGCGAAAACCACTGGGCAGCAAGCTGCTAACTCCACGCTGAGCAGGGCGGCCAGGGTGGCCCCATACTCACCTGGCAGGATGAGCCCACGTAGCCCGGGGGACAGCGACACTCCTCCACCTCCAGGGCTTGGGGTCCATCTGAGGGGCCCGGTCGGGCCACCTCAAGGCTCACGGCACTGATGCTGGCCGCCAGGGGCACCGAGGAGAATGTGGCCCGGATCAGGAGCTCGTCCAGGTCGGCCAGCGCCATCAGCAGGTGCTCGCGGGTGGCCGGCTGCCCATCCGGCCGGCGCCAGAATTCCTGGGAGGCGACAATGTATGTGGGTGAAGGCAAAAGCTGCTCCAGCAGTCCCCCCTCCCACCTCTGAGACCCTGACCTGGGGTGAGGAGAGGATGAGCAGGGAGGACAGTGGGTGGGGTCACACACCGTGTGGCCACGGAGCTTCCCTACCTCTCGGAAGACCATCTCATAACTCTTCCTCTCGAGGCCCTGTGGCGCTGGCTGGGAGGCCACCAACATGATGTTGTTGCCCTGGAGAGATGCAGAAGGGGGACTGAAGGGCTCTTAAAGAGAAGGGTGCCCCACCAGTCCCAGACTCTCCCTACCACCAGGCCCCCAGCTCTGCTTTCCCGGGCTCACGTGCCCAGCAGAGTGCCTTGGCCGAGGGCTGTGGCCTGGACTCTGCAGGCTGTCTGGCCATCTAAGAGACACTCTGAAGGAGCAGCCTTCACATCCCCCTCCCACCTGCTCGCCAGGAGTCCGAACGCTCACCAAGATCTGGACGTCAGGGTCAGAGAGCGGGCTGCCCTGTGGCCCTGCCGTGTAGGAGAGGGTGTAGCGCAGCTTCCCGCCGTACGCTGCCACCTGCAGGGAGACAGCCTCTGTCACACTGGCTGCCCTGCCCCAAGGGCTCAGGAGCAGCTGGGCGTCACCCTTGCCCCAGGAGCCTGTGGTCGCCTGGAAACAAGCTACCCTCCAGTCCTGCCAGCAGCACACACGGTGACCGGTGGTCGCTTTTCCATTGGTGGGCTTCTCCATGCCCCATTGCCTGATGGTCTCACCAAGCTTCAAGTCCCTTTTCATTTATAGAAATTTCCCATGCAGTGACAAAAGGAATGATAGTGACATCTACGGGCAACTGTTCTCAGCCACAGGCAAGGCTGAGGCGGCTATGATGAATTACCGTGGGGTAGGTGTTCAGTCTGACTGGAATCCAGTCCCTTCTCTCTGCTACAATGGATTCTCTACAAGAGCAACTCTTCTACACACAGACCCCATGATTTCTGGGGTATAGCCCTCCTCTTCACAGCAGGACAAGCCAGGCCTGGTCAGTCTGCATAGCCTACCACTCGTCTTTGTCAGGGACAGACAAGGGAGCGTGGCCTTTCCCTCCTGGGCCACAGAAACTCCTGGTTGTAGTCAGATGAAAAGCCACAGAAAGACACCAACTGAGGTAAAGCCCTTGGAGTCCCTGCACCCAGCCGTGCCTGACAGCGGATGTCCTTGGACCCGGAGCTGCACAAGCCGATGGATTCTTTGTTGCAGACAAACCAGCTGAACTTGGGTCTTTGGTCAGTGGATTGGAAAAGTCCTTGTGGGCGTCTCAGGGGCTGCATGTGGGCAGCTGACTTCCCAGCTTTGGCCCACTGGACTTTCCTCTCTCTCCTCAGCCACCAGGGAGGACGGTCAGCTCAGTAGCACACTGCTCAGCCTCCTGCCTGCATTAGTTCATGTGTGCCTGCTCAGCTGGGATGCATTTCTCAAATTACCAACAACACGGGCCCTGGAGCTGTTCTCCATAAGCTCAGGGAAGGTAAGGAACTTGGGCCATAACTAAACATCTGGTATCCTCTTTGCTTATCCAAGTTCAAAGCCATATCTGGAACCAACTTTGCAGTAATCTGCAGGTGTGTGTGTAACAGTGACCATGGAATGGGCCTGTAGGTTGAGAGACCTGGTCTCAAATCCCAGCTACCCTGAGTGGACATCTTGGATGAGTCACCCTACTTTCCTCATATGGAAATAAGAGTAAAATGGCACTATTAAGGGCATCATGAGGACTGAGGCACCCCCAGCGCTGTGCTGAGAACACATGTCAAAGCGGGCATCCCCACTACTGCCAGCCCCCTTGCTCCCCTGTGTCCCTGGATCTCCTTCTGTCCCTGCACACTGGGCACACCCTGAGAGGTGCGCGGCATCATCTGAGGTACACGACAGAACCAGCATCAACATGATACTGACACCAAGGCCAGAACCAAAGGTAAGAAAGTCACCGAAGGCAGTGAGCTCCAGGACACTGCTCTTCTGCTGCACACAGCACAGCACGCAGGAACTACTCAGGCACTACTTGGCTGCACGGGTCCTGCACTTGGGGCCTCAGTCTACCCATCTGTTGCAATCCCAACTCCTCATTACCTTGTCCCCCAGGAAGGCTTGGGGCAACTGCCAGTAATAGAGGCTTCCAGGAAGCAGAGAGAAGCCTTCGTAGGAGAGAGAGAACTAGGATAGAAGGGCAGGTGGTAAGAGCAGGGGCAGGACAGGAAACGCGGAGGCACAAGCGCCCACCCTGCTCTTTGGGGAGCCGGCTTCTGCTCCAGACCCGGGACCTAGCTTCTCTTTCTGGGCATGGCCCGGGCGACATCTTCCCACGTGAGTTATGTTCCTCTCAGGGTCCCCCAAAGAGATGTGTGGTATACTGGGAAATGTTTTCAAATCTAGTGGCTCTTTGTACATGTATTTAAAAATGCATAACTACCATAACGGTACAGGACCAATCTAGAGGGAAATCTTAAGAACAGACCACAGTGTGAGAAATCATGTGGTTTAGTCAGAAATGCCTGTGGTCTAGGGAGCATGGTGCCTGGGTGTCCTCAGGTAGGTGTGGGTCCCTGGGCAGGTACCTTGGCACATACCTGAGAGGCTGATGGGGAAGATAGAAGAGTAGAGGAGGTAGAGGAGGAGGAGGAAGAGGGAGGAGCTGCTTGAAGAGCAGCTGCAGGTTGGGGGTGCGGAGGGGGCCCCTGGGCATGAGGATGGGGCTGGGCAGCAAAGCTGGCAAGGAGCTGCCAGATCTCAGCATCCATCCGCCTCTGGGCCTCATCCACCTGGGGGTGGGAGAGGAAGGACAGAGGAAAAAAGCAGAAAGGGACAGAAAGGACACCATGAGACTCTGCATTCTCCCAGCCTATATCAGAACCATAGCCTCCCACTTCTGTGCCATCCACACACCAGTGCTGATGCCCACTGCCCTCTGCCAACTTGCTCTGAAGGAGCCTGGTGGGTGTTCTGGGATGGGCCAGCTGTCTATGGGCCAGGTCTGCCAGGGAGAGGTCTCCAGAGGGTGCCAGCCAGAGCAGGACAGACAGCTCTGCCAGCAGAGGCCAGAGGTTCTGGGAGTGGCCCGCTGCTTCTGGGGTACTGGAGGCTGTTCCTGCCTCTCTATGAGGCCCCTGGCAGCAGCCCAAGCTCCTTGTGGAGCCCTGGGGTGCACTGGGCATTGGGCTGGACCTGGAGTGGCACTGAGGAAAGTGGTCCGGCGGGGCCAGGCCTTGGTTCAAGCTTGTTCTCTGGGTCCCAGACAAAACCTGCTCTGGCCAAGCCCCTGGTTACCTGTGATGCTGGCTGTGCACGACCCTTGCCCTCTGGGGGCCCCAGGGTCCTTCCCGCTGTCACTGCTGCCCGCCACTGCTCCTCTGAGAGGGACGTGCGGTTCTGACGGGGTGGAGGTCACAAGCTAGCTCAGCCCAAGGACACATAGCTGGATGCACTGCCAGGGATCTCTCCCAAGGACATGGTGGCCAGAAAGGGCCACGCTGCCTGGGGAGAAAGACGCAGGCTCCCCTCTCGGTGCTGACACACAGGGTTCCTCCAGGCCTCAAGTGTACATGGGGTTAATGGAGGTTTCCTGGGGGGCACTACCAGGGCAAACTAGGGGCTAGTCATGCAGGTTAGTTTCCCTGACACCTTGGTCACCATCCTGACCAGTCAGCTGGCTCAGGACCACAGGCAGGGAGGTGAGCAGAGGCACACAGCCACTCCTGGTGGCAGCACAGGGCTCAGGCACAGCAGTGCCCTGAGCCCAGGACCACGAGACCCTCCTTGAGCTCATGCAGACCCACACTGTCCCGGGCCCTGCACATCTCCCCACGCGGGGCGAGGCACCCACGAGCACACCATGCCTGAGGCACATAAACGCCACCCACTCAAGGCAAGCCCTACCTGGTGAGCCCGGCGCATCCGCGCCAAGTATGCCTCTACCTGTGGGGCACGAGGAAAGGCCAGGAGAGAAAGGCTTAAGAGTGGAAGGAGGGGGCCGGGAATTTAGCTCAGGGGTTCTGACGCCTGCCTTGCAAGTGCAAGGTATGGAATTCGATCCCTGATAACCACATACAACAAAGCTGAGCGTGGTGACTTATGCCTGTAAATTCCAGCACTCAAGAGGCAGAGGCAAGAGGATTGCTGTGAGTTCATGGCTGGCCTGGGCTACACAGTGAGCTCAGGATCAGCCTGGACTACAAAGCGAGACCCTGTCTCAAAACAAAACAAAAAAAAAAGTGGAAGGAGGAGTGGCAGGGAGGCAGGAGGAACTCAGTAAGGGGCTGCAAGGCAGCCAGTTCTGCAACACGGCTGGGGTTCCCAGGCTTTCTAAGAATGGGGACCAGGCAATCCTGGAGACCACAACTAAGTGTCCCAGGCACTGGGCTCTGTCAGCAGCAGGTTCTGGTGCCAACTTCACTTCTGCTGGGTACCACATAGTGGCTGTGACTTCTTGCCACCCATGAGCTGTGGGACTTTAGGTAAGGTCCCCGAGCCTGCCGTGCCTTAGTTTCCTCAGTTATGCCTCAGGAGAGTGAAGAATCTGGCCCACTTTTGACACATCAAGAGCTCAGAACAATACCAGGCACACGTAAGAGCTAAGGAGACAAGACCTGTGAGGACGACTACTCCCGACCCTCAGCTCAGAGCCTGCAGCCTAGACCAGGGGATTTTAAGTGAATGAAAGTGACTATCTCACGTGTCCTTGTGTTTGGAGGGCTGGCTCCTCTGCGCAAAAGCTCAGTCAGTACCAGCTGAACTCATGTCGTGTGCCTGGAGCCTCTCTAAACCTGCCTGCTCCTGGGAGCCCCACAGACTCGGCTGCACACCTCCTGGACGCCAAGGCACATGCTGAATCGTAATGTGGCAGCTACAGGGCAGATGGCTGCCCACTAAGACGCCCCAAGGGAACTTGCATTGGCATCCACCACGGTGCCTAGGGGAGCCCAGCTCACAGCTGGCACTCTGAACCCTACCACGGGCCCCACCTTGTCTCCCTGGTACATCTCCGGCAGCTGCCAGTAGAAGGACTCGTGGCCAAGGTGGGCAAAGTTGCTGAAAGACAGCTGGGTGCCACTGGGCACAGGTTCCACTGTGAAGTCTCCTGCCAGGCGGCTGCTGCGCTGTGGGTTCACAAGGGCAAAGCCTTGGAAGTCCCCAGGAGCAAAGTGGGTGTAAATCTGACAACAGAGGGATAATAAGTGTCAGTCTAGACTTGGGTGCCATAGGGAGCTTGGGCATGGGAGGGCACCAGGGCAGGAAATGGGGGCTTCCGGCTGAGGATGGGGATGTGTCAGGCTCACTCTGAGATGAGCACTAACGGGTGTGTGGGGGTCTGGGACAGGGGTCGGGGTTTCTGGGCTCTGTGCTAAGGGGGGAACAAAGGGGACAAAGGAGGGTAAACCCAGAGAGACCCGGGCCTGGACTTCCCTGGCTCTTACCAGGTGGCGAGTGTAGGAGGAGCTGGCACACTGCTGGGTGACGCCCATGCAGAAGCAGGGCAGGCAGCCCTCGGGGTTGCTGGCGCTCAGGAAGAAGTGGTGGGGCCGACAGTGGCTGCAGGTGGGGCCTTCCACCTGGGCCTGCGGTGGGCAGACAGCGGGTGAGCGCAGGAACCCAGGGCTCGCCTCACCCCCGCAGAGCCTGATCACAGCCAGGCCTCGAGGACCACAGGCTCTGGACTGACCTTGCACTGGCACTGGCCAGCGGAGTCACACTGGGCGTTGATGCTGCCCTGGAGGTCACAGCGACAGCCTGTTCTGTCTGGCACCTGGCCTTCTCCTGAGGTGGAGGAAAGCTGTAACCAAGAGCCCCAAAACACCCCTGGGGGGGCACCCCCTTGCCCCTGCTGTCCACCTGGAAGGAGGTAGGGCATGGGGGGGCTGTGTCTGTACCCCCACAAAGCCTGGGGTGGTCAGGGGCACATGCAGAAGCAGAGATCAGAAAGGAAGAGCTGCTTGCTCCAGGCCACGGGGACAGGTGTCCTGTCCTGGCTCTAGCCCAGGAGCTGGGGAGCCTGACCCCGGCGACCACCCTGCCCCACAACCCTACTCACTCTGGCAAGGCTGGCCCAGGTTTGGTTGGCCGTAGTAACCAGGGGCACACCTGAAGAGAAAAAAAGCCAAATCCTGGGGAGCCGGTGCAGGACCCAGGCCTATGACAGGGATGCGCAGAGGCTGGCAGAGGTGTGCCCGAGACCACGCAGCCAGCAAGCTGGCTCGACTGGGCCTGGAGCTGAGGGCCTGTGGGAGGCTCGCCAAGGTGGACCTGAGGGTTTGCTGGCCAGGTTCCCCCTGGACAGAAGGGCTGTCCTGCCTGAGGGCTCCCAGGTAGCCCATCCTGCACCTCCCCTCTCTGCTCCCTGCCTCACCTCTCGCAGTGACGCCCGCTGTGGCCTGGAGAACACGAGTCACAGGTGGAGTGGCCGTCGGTGTCCAGAAAGCAGGTGTGGGTAGCCCTGGAGGAGTGGTCTAGTCAGGAAGGCAGTAGATCCCTCTGCCTTAGGACCAGGGGAAGAGGGCCTGGGCTGGGTTCCCTGCATACTGCCTTGGTCTCTTGTGCACGGGGCTGAGGTGGGGGGCTCCGGCCCTCCACGAGTGGGAGGCGGGCACTGAGTCCAAGAATCTCCTGCATGTGCCACACCAACCAGGCCACACCCTTTAACCACTGCTTCTGGGGGTTGGGTGCAGTGGGCACCCCAAGGAAGGGCAGGCCCCAGACGTACTGGCCAGCAGCAGGGGCTCCATAGCACGGGCACGGCTGGCAGTCTTGGGGTGTCCCACGCTGGGCATCCCCGTAGTATCCTGGCTGGCACTGCTCACACCGAGGGCCCTCTGTATAGTGCTGGCAACCCTGGGGGGACACAGTGTGGTCAGGGCTGGGCTCTGGAAGCCACAGGTCCTTTAGGTAGGAGGAAGGAGGCAGGACTCACCTGGCAAGTGCCTGTCTCAGGCTCACAGACCTCTGAGTGGCCATGGCAGCTGCAGCGTTCACAGGTGCCCAGGTACAGGCCACTGGGCATGCGTGTAAAGCCTGTGTCACAGTCCTAGGAAGAAGAGATGCGAGTGTGTTGGGCTGGGAGGTGCTGGGAAGTAGGAAGCTAAGGGAACCGCTGGGGAGCAAGGTGGAGGAGCCAGATGGTGGCAGTGCCCAGGCTCACCTGGCAGGATGGGCCCCGGTACCCAGGTGGGCAGGTGCATTGCTCCACCTCCAGTGCAGGGTCCTGGCCGGTGAGCTCGGGCACAGCCATGTCCATGCTGATGTCGGAGACCCTGTGCGTGTGATGCGCCGAGTAAGCGCACACTCACTCTGGGGCGGCCTCCCAAGTCCCGTACATGTCGCCCTGGCTGTCCTTCCAACAATCCTGTCAGGATGCGGTGGGCCCTGTCCAGAGGCCCAGCCGGGGCCACTATAGCTGCGCTTCAGCGGTTGCTGATACCTGAGACTTTCTCCAGGGTCCGGACAGGTGAAGGAGCACAGGACAAGAGCCCCTCTACCCTGTAAGAAGATTCTGCAGGGCCATTTACACTCCAGAGTGCCTGTGCAATGAGCTGAGGCCACACCGTACTTGGCCTGTCCTGTGTCTCTCCTTCCTCATAGGCTTCCCAGGGAATCACACACCCATCAACCCTAGCCTCAGGCTCTGCTTTTAGGGGTCCCCACTCTGTGTCCCCTTCTGAACTCCTGCCCAGGCTCAGACCTGCTTTCCACGGGCTGCTGGGTATGGGACGCTCGGATCAGGAGGGCATCAATGCCCGCCAGTGCCATCAGCAGGTGCTCCCGCGTGGCTGGCTGCCCGTCAGGCCGCTGCCATGCTTGCTGCCAAGAAGAGGACGTGCGAGTGGGCACACTACACTGCATGCTGATGTGCGGTGGAACTGGACCGCCCCCATCCACACCCTGAAGGGCTCACCTCCCGGAAGGGCACAGTGAAGGTGGTGGGCTGCCCAGGGACAGGCTCCCGGGAGCTGTGATGCTCCAGGATGATGCCATTGCCCTGCAGCACCACCAGCGGCTGCCCAAGGAGGGTTGCAGAGCCGGGCTGGGGCCGCTGGGTCACCGTGAAGCGCAGCTCTCCGCCATAGGAGGTCACCTAGGGCACAGATGGGCAGGGGCTCAGTCACTGCCTGACCATCTTTTCCTCCTAGGGCTCCACATTCTCCATGATGCCCAGCACTCTGCTTCCTAGCCCTGCCCACCTTGTCCCCCCGGAAGCGCGCAGGGAGGCTCCAGAAGTACGGTCCCGACAGGAGGCTGTGGAAGGACGAGAAGACCAGCTCCCCGGAGGAGGGCGAGAAGATCCCCTCACTGGTGGTGTGGGTGCCCGCAGCACTGGTCAGGCTGAACTGTGTTGGGTGCTCGGAGGCCCCCAGAACCTGGGGAGGGCAGAGGCTGGGTGGGGCTGGGCCTGGGAAGGATCGCTGCCCCATCTAGCCCTGGGCTGGGCCACGCTGCCCGCCTGCCCCACACTATACCTGGGCACGGTTCCAGGTCGAGCTGGTGCAGCGGCGGCTGACCCCCATGCAGAAGCACTTGAGGCAACCATCGGGGTTGTGGGTGCTCAAGTGGAAGGAGCCTTCGGCGCACTCATTGCACAAGCGCCCCACCACGTTGTTCTGCAGGCACAGACGGGGAGCTGCAGGACAGCCCACCAGAAGGGCTGCCTGGAGCTGCCCCTAAACCACCCACCCTCACAGTGAGACCCAAAGGGGCACTGGAAACACAAATGCATTCGGCACCGCCACCATCTGAGCAACGACTTCAGTCTGGTTGCTGGCGGAACTATTTCCCTTTTCTCATTGATTTCCAGGGTCTTGCAAATGAATTTGGATTTGAAATAGAGCAGCTTGCTGGAAGTAGTCTCTACTGCAATTTAAGGAGAGTCGCACGTCCTATGCTAGTTTCTCTGCAATCACCACCTCTCTCCACTCCCCTGAGCACCTTGAGAGGTAGACACAGGTATCTCCATCCTTCTCAGGAGGTGCGGGGTCAGGGGGCATGAAGGGACTTGCACAAGGTCACTCAGGTGCTCGACCCATCGGGACTGGCTGACTCCAAGCGGGTCAGCCTGTTGTCCCCTCCACTGACTTTCTCACTCTGGGCCTGGTGCGGGGACGATCATACTGCGTCCAGATGAGGTCTGATGTGGACTGGTAAAGGGAGAGGAAGGCGCAGGCGCAGTGCAGGCCACAGTGCGTCATGGTGAGGTCTTCACTCCGGCCGCCTGGCTTCCCGGGGAGGGTTCTGCCCAACACCAGGCCACCACTTCCTTTTTTCCAGTATTGGAGACTGAACCTAGAGCCTTCATATTGAGCTACATTCCCAGCTTTCTTCAATTTTTAGTTTTAAAACAAGTTCTCACTAAATTGGCCAAGCAGGATTCAAGTTTGCGATCCTCCTGCCTCAGCCTCCTAGTGCTGGGGCTATAGGTATGCTCAGGGCAGTGTAGCAGCACCACCCCTGCCTAGGGCCTACCTTGCAGAGGCAGGACTCTCCGGCGCTCCCAGTACTGCCTCGCTCGTCACAGCGCACGATTGCCTGGTCTGGGGGCACAGGCGGGTGTCAGCAAGGGAAGTGAGAGTGGAACAGACACGGGACAGACAGGACAGATAGGGAGAGGGAGGTGACTCTCAAGGATCCTGGGTTCGGGCTGGGCAGGAGCAGGCCGATACTCACTGGAGGGCCTACACTTCCCGCCCGGCTGGATGGGGTTGCCTTCATATCCAGGGGCGCAGCTGGGGAGACAGAGGCATCAGCAGCCCTTCCTGGAGCCCCACTCAGGACAGCCCCCCACCCAGTTCTCTGGCTCTCACCTCTCACAACGGCGGCCCGTGTAGCCAGGGGCACACGCGTCACACGTGGCCTGGCCATCCGTGTCCAAGAAGCAGGTGTCGGAGAATCTGTGGGCACCAAGCGGGCAGGGCATGAGGCAAGACATGGCATGCTAGGAAGTGTGACCCTCTCCCTGCCCACCCACTCCTGATGCTTCTGATCTGTAGCCCATATTAACTGGGTGCTTTGCATGGGAAGGAAACTGAGGCCCATGGGACAGCTCAGTGAAGAGTCAGGACTTGAATCCAGGTCCCACCCTCTGCCACACCCCGAGCTGGGTCTGACCTCCGGGAGGCATCGATGTACGGGCAAGGGCAGGGCCGGCAGGCAGTGGCCGTGGGCTTTGTGGCATCCCCGAAGAAGCCGGCTTTGCACTTGTCACACTGTGGTCCTTCTGTGTTGTGCTGGCAGTTCTGGGGGAGACAGGACGGCGGTTCAGTTCGGCAGAGAATTTGGCCAGACAGGCTGCAGGATCTCTGGGTGTCTGCTCAGCTCCCCCACCAGCCAGAATCTTTCCTCAGCCCTGCAGTCAGAGCATCCAGCTGCACCCTTGACTGATGACGGGGAGCTAATCACTTGCATGGCAGCTGGCCAGAGATGACTCCAAACACCTTGCCCAGCCCAGGCTCGCCACCCTCTTCCAGCCCACACCCACTGGCCAGTTCTGGCACTGGAGCTCATTCCTCCACCGCTGGCAGCTCGCCCCGTGATCCCCATGCTCCACTATCCGTAAGAAATGATGTCTGGGCCCTCTCCCTTTACGGTTGTTTCCTGAGGACCATGCTTCTCACGGCTTTCTCCAGAATTAGGAGCAAAAAGGGTTGGCCTGGGGATTTAGCCCAGTGGTTCCAGAACCTGCCTGACAAGTGTAAGGTCTTGAGTTTGATTCCCAGTACCAACATTTTAAAAAAAATAAATAAAGAGCAGAGAGGGTGGGAGACAGTAAGGCTTTTGGCTCCCTGTTTGGATAACGCGTCTTTGTTGATCCAACCCGAGGTCATGGCAGCTTTCCTATCAGCTGTGACAGTCACTCAGGAGGCTGGTGCCAATCTTATGGGCACAGAGGCATCTCATACCATGCCCTTATCTGGTGTCTCAGTGCCAGCTGGCACTACTCACCAGGCAGTGGCCGTACACTGGGTCACAGGAGCTGGAATGGCCATTACAGTTGCAGCCAGAGCAGGTGCCCAGATAGGAACCACCGGGCACTCGGGTAAAGTGGGCATCACAGCTCTCGCAGGACAGGCCGGAATACCCGATGGGGCACCTGTGGGGACAGGACCGCGAGGGTGGCTGTGGGAACCAGCGGCCCCGCGGTTTCTCTGTGATCCTGCCAGGGTCCTTGTGCCCAAAGCCCCGTGGGCAGGCACCTGCACTCCTCCACACTGTGGGCGGGGCCGTAGCTGGTGGGGTGGGTGACTGTGGTGTCCATGGTGATGTCGCTCAGCCCCACACTGGCCATCTTGGCATTGTACACCGTCTGGATGAGCACCGCCTCCAAGCTCTGCAGCACCTGCAGCATCTCAGCCCGCTGGACCGGCCGGCCAAACTCGTGCACCCAGTGCTCCTGGGGCAGGCGAGGGGGCCACAGTCAGTGCCATCCCAGCCATGCCCCCCAGTTGGTCCTCGGAGCGCGAACACTACCCACCTCTGATAGCAGGACCTGCCGCTGGTTCAGAGCCCCAGGTTGGGTGGGCGTGTGGCCTCTGGAGAGCAGGCGATGTCCGGCCCCGACCAGGACCACGTCTGGCCGCTCCACGGGCTCCAGTGGGCCGCGCGCCAGCTCGTAGCGCACCTTGTAGCGCAGGGAGCCGCCATACGAGTCCAGCTGTGGGAAGGGAGTGATGCCTGCCTGCACTCTTCTGTCAGAACCCACCCTGTGCTCAATGGGTCACCAGCGTCAGGGCATGTGGAGCCCCGAGGGCTTCTGGACACGGCCCTCACCTTATTGCCCAGAAACTGCTGGGGCAGAGCCCAGAAAGAGTCATGGGTGAGAAAGCGGCGCGACAGGTCAACCAGCTGGAACTCCTGCAGGGTGGTGTCCACCTGCAGCTGGGTGGAGGCGAGGGGCGGCATGCCAGGCTGTGCAGGAGAAGTTACGTTCACGCCTGTGGGGCAGAGGGCTATGAGGACGAGCGGCCACCTGGGGCAGGGACATGGAAAGGCGACACAGCTCTGGGGGAAATCTGACTTGGAGAAAACTGTGGTCTCTTCCGGAGGGAAGCCTAGTGTTTTCCTCCTCCCGGTCTTTCTCCCTATTTTTTTTTTTTTTTTTTTTTGAGACAGGGTCTCGCTTTGTAGGTCAGGCTGGCCCTGAGCTCAGCCTCAAACTCACATCACAGCAATCCTCCTGCCTCTGCCTCCCGAGTGCTGGGATTACAGGCGTGAGCCACCACAACCAGCACTGTAGTATGTGGTACTGGTTGCTGCTGGGTGTGGGTCTCCACACCCAGTATTGTTATGTGGTTACCGGGGAATCGAACCCGGGTCCTTGCGCTTGCAAGACAGGCGCCGGAACCACTGAGCTAAATCCTGGCCCCTTTCTCCCATTTTTTCAGCACTGAGGAGTGAACCTTGTGAGCGCCGGCAGTGCTCAGTGCACGGCCACTGACCTCCATCCCCAGCCCCTTTCGGTTCCCAGACAGGGTTAAATTACCAAGGTGACTTCAGCCTCCCAAAGCCTTGGGATTCCCGTCTGAAAGCTGAAAAAGCCTGGTGCTTGCGGGGGTCACTGGCCACCCACTGACATCCACATCAGGGCACCGTCCTAGCTGTGTGCTGGGCCAATGATAACCATTCATATTCTAATATTCTGGGCCACGGATTTAGACCAGTGGTTCTGGCGTCTACCAGGCAAGTGCAAGGTCCCCAGTTCGCTCCCCAGTAGCACATATCATAATGCTGGGCATGGTGACTCACGCCTGTAATCCCAGCATTGAGGAGACAGAGGCAGGAGGACTGCCGAGAATTCAGGCTGGCCAAAGCTACATAGTGAGTTCAGGGCCGGCCTGAACTACAAAGTGAGACCACCCTGTCTCAAATAAACAAATAAAAATAAAAGAGATGAGATCACCTTGAGAAGCCCCAAGGTCACTCACATTAGTGGATATTGCACACTTCCTGTGGACCAAAGACTCTGATGCATTTGTCCACTAGGGTTTTCTAAAAACCTAGGAATATTCATCACTGCACTCCTATTTTATTTCATTTATTTGAGACGGGGACTCACTGAATTGCCTAGCTGGCCTCAAACTTGAGATCTTCTTGCCTCAGCCACCTGAATAGCAGGGATTACAGCTATGGGCTACCACATGAGGCTTGCACTTCCACTTTACAAACCCACGCGGACATCAGGCAGTAATGTGACAAGGGGACCTGGGCAGTACAAATCAGAGTCAGGCTGCAAATCAGCAGCCCTGGCCCGGCAGCCGCTCCGCTTCGTGGCCAACGCGGGGAAGTATGAGAGTGACCTGGCTCTTCCTAAGTTTCTGGTTTCCTCCGAAATACTTCTTCCAGGACTCAGTGTTTCTCTGCCCTGTGCCCCCAGACCGGGCCTGGTCTGGGGGGCACATACTGTCTGTCCTCTCTGAGTTGGCCCGAGCTTGTCCCCCGACTATCCACGGGGCCCAGCCCCCAACGTACCCTTGAAGTCACCAGGCTGGTCGAAGCGCAGGTGGATCCGGTCCCAGAAGCGGTGGCTGCTCTGGCACACGTTGGTGATGCCAAAGCAGAAGCAGGGCAGGCACGAGGCACTGGACTCCAGGTAGAAGTGCCCGTCGGGGCAGGGGCCTGTAGGGCAGCAGAAGAGGGATGTGGTGGGCTGTGAGCAGGTGGCTTGCCCACCACGATGGTACCCACATGCTGGGCCTACCTCTCTGGGGGACGAGCTCCAGGACGCCGTCAGGGACGCCGAACACCATGCCGCGGGAGTTCATGGCCTCACAAGTATAGGCACCCTGGTCTGCCTCTTTCACATCACGGATGGTGAGCGTGCCACGGCCACCCTCGCTGGTCATGGTCACCCTGGTGGGCCCAGAGACAGTAGTGGGTCATGCCTGGGCCACTGGCCGAGGCTCTGGCGCCTTGTAACACCCCCCGCCGTGCCCAGAGCCACACCTGGGGTGAGAGGGGATGTGGCCCCAGTTGAGTCTCCAGTTGATGATGGGGGTGGGGACGCCGATGGCCACGCAGGTGAAGGTCACGGTCTGGCCCCGGGAGACCTGGATGGTCTCCTGGGGAGTGGTCACCACCTGGGGAGGCACTGGGGAGACGGGAGCAGGAGTGAGCGGTCTGATGGGCCAGGTGAGGAGGAAGGGCCCCAAGAGGCCAGCCCGTCTGCCCCCAGCTCCCTGCTCACTGCAGCCAAACTCGTCGCTGCGGTCCGGACAGTCACTCTCCTCGTCGCAGTGGAAGCTGAGCGGGATGCACGTGTTGGTAGAGACGCACCTGAATTGCGTGGGTGCACACACGTCCTCGGGGAGCTTGGTGGCTGGAGGATAGGACCAGGCAGTGTGGGCACAGGAGTGCTGCCGCACAGAGGCTGCCCCATTCCCTGCTAGGCCTCAGAGACAGCCCCCCACTTCCCAGGGAGCCCTGGGGCCAGCATGGTCTCATCCACCTCACCAGCCCCAGCCAGAGCCACCACACGGCCACACCCAGCACAACACAGCCACCCATCTGCCAGCAGACAGCTCCTCACATCACCTCACCCTGCCGCTTACCCGCCTGTCCCGTCCCCCCTGCCGCACCCCCAGACTGACGTGTCGCAGCCACAGCCTCCTTTCGTGGTTGTGGCCTGGAGTTTGCCTGTCCCTGAGAGCTCATGTGGTGAAGTCTGGTGCCACTGTGGTGATGGGGAGCGGAGGGACTTCACCAGAGCCTGCTGTATGCTGCTGGGGCTTTCCGCCTCCAAACTGAAAGCTAAATAAACCTCCTTTCTTTACATGGTTAGCCTGCTTTGGACTCATTATAGTAACAAACATCAGACTAAAGCACAGTTGCTGACATATCGGCTACCTTCAGAGTCAGAGGAGCATCACCTGAACAGACAAGATCCTGGTAAGGTGCAGCCAGAGGAGCCAGTGCCATGGTAACCCATACTGTCCTTGATACTGGACAGGACTTTCTAGGGACCTGCTTGGGGGGCTCTCCTCTGGGCTCCATGCTCTAAACCCCTGCTCAATAGCTCAGGGGTGGTATCTGGGCAGAAACAGCTACCCACCGACTAGGCATCTCTAGTAGGTGGTGACCCACGTTCTTCCTCAGAGACTGCACATGCGAGACAGACAGGGTGAAGAGGGCACAGTACAGGACTGGAAGCCAAGGACTCAGGTGGGAGCCAAGGAGACCTCCATTTATGATACACCCCGACCGACTCTCAGACGAGCCCCAAGCACACTCCGCCTCACTTCCGCTGCACTCTGTGAGCGATGAACAAGCACGCAGCCCTTTTGAGCTCTTCCCCAGCAGCGGCCTCGGAGGGGCCTTACAGCCAGAACCCTGCAGTGTACCCTCTTCCCAAGGGGCTGGTGGTCCCAGGGGAACTCAGAGCCACAGGAGCCATGAGACCGTGCCAGTGTATGACTCGGTGCTAACTCTCCCTGGTGACTGCTGCACGGCAGGGGGGGAGAGCCAAGGCAGTGGCTTGAAGGTGATCTCCAACCTCAGACTGACAAGCCTGGGCTCACACAGGGTGCCACCTGCTCTGTCTAACCTTCCGGCCTCCTTTATCTATTTAACTGTCAATACTGTCTAGTAAGGGGGAAGGGCTCACAATGGACAGATGACTGGATAGACAGATGTGTGGGAGAAAAGTTGGTGGGTGGGTGGTTGGATAGAGAGCTGGGACATAGGCAGTGGATGGATAGATGGATGGTTGGCTGAATGAGTGGGTGGGTGGTTCAAAGTATGATTAAATGGATAAAGAGCTGAGTAGACAAAGAAACAAATGACTCAGAACCAGCTTTCGATGCAAAACCTAGGCCCATGCAGTTTTCAACGTTCACATGTTGGAAATGATCCCTAAAGTCCCGGTGTTAAGAGCTAGCACCCTGCCCTCAGAGGAGTGGGTTCCTGATAAAGAGGATGCTCTGGCCCTGTCCCTTATTGGACTGCCCAGCCTCCAGAGCCGTGAGCCAAGCAAAGCTCTATTGCTTATCAAGTGCCAGGCTCGGGGGTTCTTCACAGCAACACGAAATGAGTAGGGCTTCAATTCACACACACACCAGGACCCCAGCATCCAGGGCCCCCATGTATCACATTCTCCCAGCTGTGCATCTGATGCCTTTCTCGACAGGAATGAAGAAAAGACCAATGGTCACCAAAACAGAGCAGAGCAGGAGAGATGCCAGCCACCTGCCGCTTGGCCTGAGGCCTCACAGCTCTGGGCAGAAGTGAACTTTTATTTTCCTCATTTGCAACGCTGGTACAGAACCCAAGGACACACATACTAGGCAAGTGCTCTACTACTCACCTATATCCCCAGCCCTTTTAAAATTTTGGGACAAGTTCTTGTGATATAACCCAGGCTAGGCTTGAATTTTCGATCCTCCTGTCTCTTTCCCTAGCAGGTAGGATTACATGGGTGTGTGCCACCTGCCCAGCCCAGAGAAACAGACTTGACCCATTTCTCCAGGGTCTCCCCCTCAGCCAGGAAGGCCAATATCTGTCTAGGGGGATGGGGAACAATGGCTTGGGGCAGGCAGGCCAGGGTAGAGAGGGACACTCACGGCAGTTGGCCTCATCAGTGTGGTCATCGCAGTCGAAGTCGCCGTCACAACGCCATAGCTTAAGAGCACAGTGCCCATTCCCACAGGGGAACTCATTGGGCTCACAGGGAGGGGGTGGGCCTGTGGGACAAAGCAGTCTTAGCAGTGGCCTCCCTGGCAGCACTCGGAGCTGGCTCCCGTGAGCCCTGCCCACGGCTCACCACAGCCCAGCTCGTCACTGCCGTCCCTGCAGTCTTCCTGCCCGTCACAGAGGTACTCTCTGGGGATGCAGTGCCCACTGTGGCATGCAGCTTCGTGGGTCCCGCAGGACAACTGTATGCCTACATCAGGGAGCAGAGGCTGAGGACGCAGGGTGTCTGCTGGCCGCTGCGTGGTAGTTGTCTCTGGCGGCTGGCGTGTTATTAAAGATGGCATCTCTACTACCACCGATGGCACAGGGCTGACCACTGGGACCAGCTCCTCTGTGGACAAAGTACCCCAGACATTTAGCAAAGGTCTCCTCACCCCTTGGGCCCATAGTCCCCAGACCCTCTCTGTACCTCTCTAGTCCGAGCACCCGACCTTGACTCTGCCACCACCTTCCCATGCCCGCCTCCACCCTCAGACCCCTTGGGCTACACAGACCAACTGTGAGGTCCAGGCACAGGCCCCTGTGCCCTGGACGGCCCCTCACCACAGTCGAGCTCATCAGACATGTCCCTGCAGTCAGGCCGCCGGTCACAGCGGTACTCCAGGGCCACACACTCATTGTGGCTGTGGCAGGCAAACTCGCTCTCAGTGCAGACCCTGGGGACCTGGGGTACTGTGGGGTTGGGAGCCAGAGGAATTGGTCAGGTTCCTGGCAGGTGAGACACAGCACGGGCACCGCACAGAGGTGAGGAAAGGAGCACACACCAGGCACGGGTGCGTGGCAGTGGCCTCACCCTCCCCTTTCGTAGTGCTGTACACAGGTGACACACCACACGCATGCAGCCATCACACCACACTCATGCAAGCCACAGCCTGGGCCAGTGTGGGCACAGGAGGAGGGCAGGAGGCAGCCCAGCCATCTGGCTTTTGTCCTCTCCGGCCACTAAATCCTCTTGTTCCCCACTGCACCTGGCTGGGCTTCCACTCTCACCTGGCGTCCCTGCGACCCCCGCGGCAGCCGGCGGGGGTGGGGGGGTCTGTGCTGGAAAGGAAGGTGTGGTCAGCAGCTGTGTACCTGCGACCCGGGAGCTGAGGGGTGAGCCAACCACCCGCCACCTCGTCAGGACGAGTCCTTGAGAAGTGGGAAGAGGGGGCCGGACCTTTAGACCTGGGCCTGGGATGTTAACACAGCGAGCCGGACTGCTGGGTGCATTAACTGAGGTTCTAGAACCAGCGAGGTGACGGCCCATTATTTTCTCTTGGTTGGGTTAAACCAAGGCAGGCATTAAGTTTGTTCTGTCCAAGGTCCCTTGAGCAAAAGGTGCATGTGTGACACAGTGGAGCCTTTCCACAGGGGAACTGAGAAGGGACAAGGTGAGAACTATCGCAGGCAAGAGCAAGTCAGAATCGGCCTAGAGATCCGGGGGTTGAAACAGGACAGGGCTGAGCCTGCATACAAAAGTGTGGCATCCACTCGGTGATCAGGACCGCAGGGCCAGTTCTTACTGAGCAAAGAAGTCTTTTGCACTTACACATACATCTGAAGGACAGAACCCTACAGGCAATGTACACAAGTCCCCAGGGAGAGTACAAAAGCTAGGCCTAGTGGGTACTTGTCAGAGGAAGCATTCTGTTCCACCCTGGGCAATACAGACTGGTGGGGAGACTTAAGAGGTCAACAGCTCCCCAAACCTAGCAGTGTGCAAGTCCCCAAGGGAGATCCTGAAGAGGAATGCATTCAAGTCTGAGATGGGAGAGGCTCACCTGTGCCCAGGCGTCGGAACTGGAAGCCCTGCGTGGAGGTGATGTAGGGGCCGATGGAGCCCTTGGAGATGACGTCGTGCAGCACCTCCTGAATCTGAGCCCCATCTGCGTTCCCTTCCGAGCCCACATCCAGCTCCACGAAGACCCAGCCATCCAGCTCCCTGGGGTGGGAAGAAAGATGCCTGTGTTCTGCACTCCTCCGTGAGGCTCGGCCGCCGTGACCCCCTGCCCACCCCTCCCATCGCTGCCTCTGTCTGGGGAGCCAGGCTGCCCTCCCCTCGCCAGCCTCTGGGCGGCCCAAGCACCTCACCAGTACCCAGAGACCCTCCTCACTTGATGAACACCACACTGACGATCTGGTCTCCAGGGATCTTCAGGTACTCCGACTCCAGCTGGGGAGAGACACAGCACATTAGCCGCGGGACCCTGCTCATCGGCGGTCCTCACCCTGCCCGCCCTCCGCTCATACCCTGTCCACCACAGACTCTGACACAGTTCGGAACTCTGTGGAGCCTGCGTCCTCCAGCCGAGGGCTGTACTCGATGGAGTGTGTGAAATTGATCAGCGCCCGGAAGTACACTGCAGAAAAAAGGGGAGGAGTGTCAGCACCTGGCCAGGGCTGGCCTCGGCAGCTGGACCAGTGGGTGGGAGTGGGGGATGCCCCAGAAAGCCTCCCACACGGACCAGGACCTGAGTGTGTGCAGCTGGGCCATGCTGCCCACGGGCACATGTGTGGTGGCCCAGCAGGCCTGCCCAGAGCTCCACAATGAGGCCCGTCTGGAGTGAAGAGCTTAATGCAGAAGGAAAATAGCCTGATGCAGAAATCGAGTGACAGTACAGAAAAGGAGGCCGCCAGCACTCCGAGGAAGGCTGGACAGGAGGAGCAGCTTTCGAAGGAGGCTGGCTGGGCATAGGGACCCTGCAGTGACCGGGTCATGGCTGCCACATCCCCAAGATGAGGTTCCACTATCACCTCCTCCACAGAGACCTGAGCTGCCGGTTACATGGGGACATGGACCAGCCAGAGAGTTACACAGAAACAATCATGTGGCGAGTTGGCCACGCCCAGGAATTGACCCTGCCTCTCTGCACCTGCTTCCTCCTGCTGAAGTACTGTGTCAACTGCATTTTTCACCCTGGGTGGGGGCGAGGAGAAAGGACACCGTGCTTACATGCACAACTGCTCCCATGCACTGCGTAAGGCCTGTGAATCAGGCGCTGTGCTTTGCCTTCTGCGATCCACTCATGGACTGCAAGCTCCACAAGGGGGTGTCAGCCTCAGCACCCTGAGCCCCTGGGCTCATGCTGGGCCAAGGCACACCGCACACATTACATGGCGATGGAGGACCATGTTCCCATCACCTTGTGTCGTTGACAGCTGCTCTACACCATGCTTCAGAGCCATGGCACTTCCTGATGTTTGCTCTAGTGTGTGTCACAAATGTCCACCAAAGGTCCATGTGTGGAAGGCTTTTCCCTGTTGGGGGAGTCTCGTAGGAGTAGTTAGGTCACCAGGGACATGGCCTCAAAGTGGATATTGGAATGCTGCTCCTTTCTCCCTGTCTTTGCTTCTGGGGTGAACAGATCTCTGCCATGTGCTCTTGCCATGATGCGTTGGGCTGCCACAGGCCTGAGGCAACAAGGTCAAGTGACTATAGATCAAAACCTCTGAAACTGTAATCCAAATGAACCTTTTTTCCTTTTAAATTGTCTCCAGTGTTTTGTCACAGTGATGAAAAGCTAACTAGCACAGTACTCATATGTTTTGTAAGTATTAACTAAACTATACATATCATATGTATGTATGTATTGGGGCCATATATGTGTACATACATACATATACAGACACAGCCTGGCACATAGTAGATGTCGGAAAAACAATGGCTGAATCAATCCATGCCACATATCTGTAGTACAGGAGACATATACACACAATTACACTCGCTCCCCGATCATTTTTGAACACCTATTAGGTATATGATATTTACTGCAGCCACCTCAGTGCAGCAGGCAGAGCATCATTCTCATAATCTGAAGATATTTACTGCATTAAATTCCATAATGTTCATGAATTAAACTGTAAGTCACAAATTGTTAAGATATGTGTAAGTTGGTTATAATTAAAAGGTTAAGTGTTATAATAATAATAAAGATAAATTAATTACAAATGCCAGGTTACTACAAGTAGCAAAGGACCCTTAAGCAGTAGGAAGCGCTGGGATCCAGCCTGGCACAGGACAGGGAGGCAGTGAGTGCCTGTAGTTAAAGACCCAGCCACTAGAGCAGTGCTGTGACACTCATGTTCTCTGGCGAGTGTGTGACCTCTGAACTTTACGTCCTCACAGTCAGGTGCAGTGCCACTGTGAATGCTGGTGGTGAGGGGAAAGCCAGGAATGGACCCGAGGCAGGCACTCACTCCCTTCACAGGGCTACACTGAAGCCCTCCCAAGTGCCTAGTGGCACCAAAGGGTGGGGGGCAAGTGGAACTCCACAAATGAAAACTTCTGTCCTCAGAGAGATTACCTGCTAGTGCAGGGAGAAAGAAAACTAAGAGAAGGGATCCAAATATATATGGACTTCAGGAAACAAGGACTCTGATGTAGCTCTGGTTCTGGCGCGTGTCTTGCAAGCTCAAGGTTCTAAGATCTATCACTAGTACAAAAAAAGAATGCTTGCAATTTGGCAGCTGAGGATTTAGCTCAGTGGTACTGTGCCTACCTGGCAAACACAAGATCTAGAGTTCAATCCCTGGTATCACCAAAAAAATAAAAGGAAACTAGAAAAGTTGAGGCGAGGGCCTATTGAGGGGGGATGGCCAGGAAGTCTTCTCTTCAAAGAAATGTTTGCAGGAAGGGGCTGAGTCACAAGAGGTTAAGAGAAGAAGAGTCTCGGCAGCAGAATGGCAAGTGCAAAGGCCCTGGGGCAGAAGCATGCTCTGAGAAATGACAGAAAATGTAGATGGTACACTGAGGAGTATCTTTCACTTTATTCTCTGTCTACCAGGCCCAGAGGCACACAGGCCCTGGAGTCAGGACTGCCTTCCTCTTTTGACCAATAGAGCCCTGTGGGTGGGTCTGGGCCTGGGCCTGGGAGTGTCCCCCGGCACCAAGACAGGGTACTTGTGAAGGCCTGCTCTGAACCAGACAGGGCTGGGCTCTCGGGTGCTGGGCGGTGGGGGTGTGTGGGCTGGAGCATGTGTAGGAGCCGTGAGCCACAGAGGCCTCTTGTGAGCCAGCACAGAGGCCCATTGAGAGTCCCCCACCCCAGCCCCTGGCCTCAGCCCACAGCTCAGGGCAGGCGAGGAGGCCGGGACTCTGCCCAGGAATGTGCCTGCTCCCAGGGGAGGGGGCCGGCGGCACCACAAAGCCCTTTTCTAGTAGGCCCGGGAAGGGCACAGACCTGGCCTGAGCCTATCCACTTCTCCCGGACCAGAGGCAGGTCAGGGCAAGTGCCCGGTCTCTAGCCTGCACTACTGACTTGTGGAGCCCAAGGGCTGGGGCACAAGGTGGGGCTGCGGCTTTCAGAAAGTACCATGGAGCCGAGGGGCTCCAGGGGCTGCTCTGGGCAGCTTCCCCCTCCACCCCAGCCCCTGGCCCTACCTGGAGGGCTCATTCGAGACCAGAGGCTGGGTAGGCACAGAGGTTAGGGCTGCTCTCCAGTGGGGGCGCAGGACACACACCCCCCTCTCCTAGCTCTGCCACCTATCTCTGATGCCTGTCCCTGCTTAGCACAACTCGCCACACACCCCACTGCGTCAGCCTGCTAAGGCCTTGTTCCCACAAGGTCCCACCAGAAGCCCGCGGCAGGACAGCAGGGTCCCCACCACAGGAGCCTCGGAGCCTCCTGGCTGACTCACGGCCCGGTGCAGCTGGGAAGGGGAAGACAGGGACAGGAGGAGTTGCAGGTTGGTGCAAGGGACCGTGCTTCCATCTGGCCAGGGCCTGCCCACTGACCAAGGGGAGACGCCTTGTCTCCTGGGGTGGGCTGAGCCTGCAGAAATGACTGTGACTGGACAGGTGAGGGGGAGAGAGAGATGGCAGGAGAGAAAAAAGCACAGGCACTGAGACAGAGGGAGATGAGAACAGAGAGAAACGACAAGGTGGTGGTGGTGGAGAGGGGTGCACGGAGTAGAGGAGCAGATGCCACTGTCAGGGAGGTTGCTGGCACACAGTACAGCCTGTAATCCCAGCACTCGGGAGACAGAGGCAGGAGGATTGCTATGAGTTCAAGGATGAGTTCAGGGCCAGCCTGAACTACAAAGCGAGACCCTGTCTCAAAAAAAAAAAAAAAAAAGGGAGGTCTGACCAGAAGTACTCACAGGGCCCAGAGGGCACAGCTACCCAGCCACCTACAACAGGGACCTTGATGTTTCTGAAGGGCGAGGAGGGCCAGAGCAGGGCCCCTGTCTGGGCCATCCTTGGCAGGAGGAGCACAAGCCACACAGGCCACTCTACAAGGTGGCAAGTATCCTGGAGCCCACCCGACACTCCTACTTGCGGGTCCTACCTGGCTCCCAGGCTCCCTGGACTCCGCACAGGCTGCTGCAAGGGAAACCCGCAGAGGCCGGCCCAGTGCTGGGAGTCACGGGCCAGGCAGCCCTGGCAGCGCTGACCTAGTTAGGATGCCCTTGACTCACTAGCTTGGGGCAAATAAGTCCAGCCCTGGGAAAGCCTGGGCTACAGTGAAAGTCAAGTGTCTGGTACCTCAGTCCCCATCAGACTCTGCTATCTGTGTCCACTGCCCCCGCCTTGTGCTCATGATAAAGGCAGATGCAGATCCGAACCATCCTCAGTGTGCACACAGCTGGGAAGGGCAGAGACCACTCCTAGATCTTGCAGTGCATCCCCCAGGGCAGACATGAAGAGCTCTGTCCTGGCCCAGGAGATGGGCCTGTGTGGCTCGGAGTCCCACTGTGGGCAGACCGTGACCAGCAGGGTGCCCGCAGCAACTTACCCATCTGGAAATCCCCGCTGCCCAGGTCCCCACTGCCCAGGCCATCTGCAAACAAGAGAGAGGCTGACTCAGCAACGATGCCTATTGAGCACCCACTGTGTGTCAGGCAGAGGGGGCCTGCTCACACAGAGGCAGGACGCTTACTGTGCTCGACCACACCTCAGGAGGAGGCCTGCAAACGCCAGGCAAGAGAGTGGATGGAGGCCATGGACACCAGGGACTCAGTCTGTCCACTGGCTGAGTCAGGTCAGCCAGGCCATGTGAGAAGAGGGGGATGTGGAGCAGCAGGATGGGTGACCATTCTGTACACGCACCGTGGCCTCCACCTGCGTCGCCCCCACAGTCCTGGGCGGCAGACAGAAGCTGTGACTCCGAGATTACACACATCTTAAGTGGCAGATACTGGTCAGAAGGACTAGGCTGAGGACACAGTGGCCCCTTCTTGTTTTTATTTTTTTTACCCAAGACAGAGGACCAACCCCAGGGATTGGTAAGCTATACTCCCAGCCCTTTTTAGTTTCTATTTTGGTGCAGGGTTCTCTCGCTAAGTTGCCTATGCTGGCCTTGAACTTGTGAGCTTTCTTCTTCTACCTCCTGAGTAGCTACAATTATAGGAGCTACTATGGTTCAGATCTAAAATGTCTGCCAAAGTCTCATGTGCATAAGGGTGGAGGCTTCGGGTCCCACGAGGGATCTGACTTCCACGGTGGATTCACCTACTGACCAGATCACAGTCTGACGGCACCGTCTGCTGGTGAAGGCAATGCAGGAGGTGGCCTAACTGGATGAAGCAAGTCACCAGGGGTCTGGCTTCAAAGGGACTCTTGTCCTTGGCCCTTTCTTCTCTGGCTGTCTTGCTCCTCTGCTTCCTGGTTGCCATGAGGTGACCCCTCTGTCTCGCTTCACCTCAGGCCTAGAAGCAATGGAGCCCCTGAAATCCCCGATGGTGGAAGACGAAGTAAGTCCTTCCTGCTCTAAGCAGTTGGGTGACAAAAGACCAACATGGCAATCACGCACCACTATGCCTGGTATACCCACTCCTGTGGCATCATCTGGGATGAACTTCACAGGCCTCCCGAAGGACCCGAAGTGAGAGCCATGATCCCACCCACCCCCACGCACCCTGCCACTCACCCCCGGAAGCATCGTCAGCCAGTAAGTCCTCATCATCTGAAAGGTACGAGTAGCCCCAGCCTGCCCGGGTGGCTGGGACAGTCTCTGTGTCCTCGGGCAATGATAGGCCATCGTATGCCCTCAGCCCGTGGGTCACCTGTAGGAGACAGCAGAGCCAGTCAGGTCATGCGTCCAGCTTCCCACCAAGCCCCAGGCCCTTCCCCAACATGGGGGGCGGCAGAGTTTCACCAGAAAAACCTCGTAGTTAAATCAACTTAGCTTGG
>PVIR01010640.1:0-49561 GCA_004026965.1 Petromus typicus | reverse complement strand
GCTGTGGGGGCAGAACAAATGACCTTTTCTTCCAAATATCTGTTGTAATCTCTGGAACCTGTGTCTATTTCACTTTACACAGTAAGAGGGGCCCTGGCAGATGTGGTTAAGGGTCTTGAAACAGGCAGAGCATTCTGGGGCATCCAGGTGGGCCCTATATCATCCAGGTGGGCTCCAAAAGAGAGGAAGGAGAGGGCATGTGCTGACAGGAAGGCTGGAGAGAGGCAGCCACAGGCCAAGGAGCTGGAAAGGCGAGGAACGTGGAAGGCCCGGCTCCACTGACCCTTGCTCCGTCAGCCCCACTGCAGACCTCTGACTTCCAAGAAAATACTTCGGTGTTGTTTTAAGCTATTTTCACAACAGCAGCACTGGGGATTAAACCCAGGGCTCCAGGCATACAAGGCAAGTGCTCTACCACTGAGCTACATCTTGCGCTTTGATTTATATTGTTTATAAATGATGTATTCTTCAAGTGTCTCCATCTGTTTGCTACACTCTAGGGCAGGAGCAACTTCCGATATTAATTAGACACCTGCTCTGTGCCAGGGGCTGAGAAACAAGAGTGCACAAGGCAGGTATCACCTTCCCCTCATTGAACAATGAGTAATCCCACTACCGACTTGTGAAGAGGAAGACCTGGGTGCTGGGGGCTAAACTTCAGCAGGAGGAGGGGCTGGTAAAGTCCAGAATATCGTCTGTGACCACTCTTTGCTCTGTCCATTGCTTATTCTTTTTTTTTTGTAGGTTTTTTGAGACAGGGTCTCACTTTGTGGTTCAGGCTCCCCTGAGCTCAGCCTCCAACTCACATCACAGTCCTCCTGCCTCTGCCTCCCGAGTGCTGGGATTACAGGCGTGAGCCACCACGCCCGGCACTGTGGTATGTGGTACTGGTTGCTGCTGGGTGTGGGTCTCCACACCCAGTATTGTTATGTGGTTACCGGGGAATCGAACCCGGGTCCTTGCGCTTGCAAGACGGGCGCCAGAACCACTGAGCTAACTCCCCGGCCCTCTATTGCTTATTCTTTACAAAGAAGGGAGAACCTAGTATTGGGGCCTATTCAAATTTCACTAGGTAAAGACCATTTTCTAAGGACAGTGAAATCAAGAGTCCCACCAGACTAGGCTGGGCTTGTCCCCCACAGCACTGCCACCAGCTCCATGTTGCTGCACCTCAGGGTGCCATCATGCTCTGTTCACCCCTTGCCTCTCGGAGCAGTGGCCTGAATGTTCCTGGCCATTGTTTTTCCTCTGTGCTTCCTGACTAGGTTGGTGCTCCAGGTATGCTCCTTTAACTGCTGAGGCGCTTACATTTCATCTAAAAATATCTGAGCAGAGCAGGACTGAGTCTCCCCAGGAATGACCCAAAACCAGAGCAGTGAGGACTGAGGAGCGGCACCGTTTCCATTTCAGTGGGGGACACACTGGGATGCAGAGGGAGAGCCTCGGCCTCAGGGCAGAGCTTTTGTTTCCAGCTGGTCCTGTGCCAAGCTGGGGAAGGAAGTGTGGGGAACCCTTCCCTCCTGACCACAGCAGCGTCCCAGTGAAGGATGCAGTCAGGGAAACACTGTCATTCCCAAGTGAGAGAGGAGGGAGCCGGGGCTAGCAGAAGTCAAGGGAGGAAGGCTGGGGACAGGTCAGGTCATGTCCCCACTCCCGGGACTTTGGAAGTGCACAAAGGTGAGAGTGGAGGGTCTGGGTGGATGTGTATGAGAGCAGCAGCGAAGAACAGTGTAGCTCTCTGCTGGATCCGCCTCCCCACCAGGGCTGTGTGGCCTTAGGTAGCTCCCTGGGCCCCCTAGGAGCTCTTTGCTCCTCCCCAAAGGCAGGGCCACCACCTGAATGGCCAGCACTGGCCTCCATGCTGTCTGTCTGTAACTCAGAGGTCCTCACAGTCCCTGTGAAGTGGGCACTGCTGCTTGCCATTGTCTCGCTGAGATGAGGAAACTGAGGCACAGCAGGCCAGACCCTCCAGCTGGCCGACCCCCTTCAGCTATGAGAAGTAGGCTGTTAGGCACCACTCTGACACCACGAGGTGTAGCAGCCTTACCGTCTGTCAGACGTCCTAAGGAATTGAGGCGTAGAAACTCGGTTGCCCCATGGCACCATGGAGGAGATGAGGTGGAGTTAGGAGCGGCTGTACAAAGGAGATTTGCTCAGGCCTGGAACCTCTGCTGTTGATAAATGTCCATGGAAACAGAAAGCCACCTGCCTAACATCATTCATTGATGACATCAGGTTTTCCTTTTTATTTATTTGTTTGGTAACAGGAATGGAACTCAGGACTTTGTGCTTGCAAGGCAGATGCAGAACCACTGAGCTACATCCCTGGTGCAATATCAGATTTTATACAGTATTATGTCTTAGGACCTTTTTGTGTGGTTCCAGCGATATCCCTATAGAAGAGCTGTGGAGCAACCCGCAGAGACCTGGCTTGTGGACTTGGCAGGGATCAGCAGCCTGCTGCGCTGAGCTGGGAAGCCTCCAGCCTCTCATGCAGATGAAGAGAAAATTCTTGGCAATCAGGGGAGACGTAGGCTGAGGGTGTTTGAGTGGGTGGGTTCTCAATTTTCCTCACTCCCTGCAGGGAGACATACTTAGTTTCTCCTGTCCAGGTCCCCAGCTTTTTATAGTCCCACATTTACCTTCCTGGCAACTCTAACCTCAGGCTGAATGCTTACAAAATCTGTGTCTAGCAAGCCCACTGCTGGGATCTACCATCTGGGTTAAGGTGCAGGTCGCCATCTGTTGCCTCCAGGACACTGTTTAGGTGGGGACTCAGAGGGCAGCCAACCAATCCGTGGCCATAGAGGCGCGGGAGGACTGGGCCGGGGCCTGGAGGTGAGTGTGGTCTCTGAAAGACATTGCACAAAGTCTCAAATTCTCTCTTTTTATCTTCAAGATATCCCAATTTTCCCACAGTAAACAATTATTTTTCTTTTTGAAAGGAAGAAAAGTTTATTTTACTCTGTGTGTGTGTGGAAGCTGCTGGGGATACAGCACCTCACACATGCTAGGAAAGTGGTCTACCTCTGAGCTGTACACTCCAAGCCCTAGGCTTGATTTTTAATTTAAAAAATGAAGGCCTTGGATTAGATGATCTCTTTCCTCTTTAAAATTCTATGATCCCAGTTAAGCCCCTAAAGATGTTTTCCCTGGTTTCTCTCCTTGGCCTCCTAAGTAGTTGTTTTCAAACTGCTTCTGTCAAAGACACCTTGTTCCTGAGGTCTATAGGAAAATGGGGATGTGGGGGGAAGGACAGAGCCCCCTGTGTACCTGGACAAGGCCAGGCTAGGGGTCAGGCAGCTGTCGGGTACCTCGAACGCACCCGAGGTGTGGGCCTGCTGGGAAGGCAGAGGCAGAGAACGGCCCAGGAAACAAAAACATTCTTTTGCTTATACTGTACCCCTCCCTCAAACTGCCCCAGATGCCAAGAGGCCAGGATCTTCAGGGAGGTGGGGCTCATGAGGGGAGACAGCTGATGCAGGGCACAGTGAGGGTTCAACCAGGCCTCAGTGTGGACCCCACTCACCACAATCGGAAAGAGGGCTGACTCCGCTCTCCAGGATGAGCTGAGCTAGGTGCAGGTGCCCTGGAGCCTGGGCACACAGGGACCCGCTCTCTGGCTCTGGTGAGCAGCATCTTTTTTGCAGTTAACACTCAGAGGCTTTAGAACAAGGTTCTTCTGAAGTAGCTCAGCAGAATTTGGATACACGCTGTTTGGAGGCAGGAGAGCAGATTATAACTATTTTTTTGGTTTTCTTGGTATTAAAAAAGCCACATGAAATCCCTTCACTCAAGAGTGCCATTCTCAGGGTGTGTGTGGAGGGGTTGAAGGGAGGAAAAGGTAATGGGAAAAAATAAGAATCAAGATACATTATGTGGGCCGGGGAGTTAGCTCAGTGGTTCCGGCGCCTGTCTTGCAAGCGCAAGGACCCGGGTTCGATTCCCCGGTAACCACATAACAATACTGGGTGTGGAGACCACATCCAGCAGCAACCAGTACCACATACCACAGTGCCGGGCGTGGTGGCTCACGCCTGTAATCCCAGCACTCGGGAGGCAGAGGCAGGAGGATTGTGATGTGAGTTTGAGGCTGAGCTCAGGGCCAGCCTGAACCACAAAACGAGACCCTGTCTCAAAAAACCTAAAAAAAAAAAAAAAAAAGATACATTATGTACAGGTACAAATTCCCAATAATGAATGTGATCATGGTATATTTCTACATATACTGATAAGCTTAACAAATTAAAAAAAAAAGAATGCCGTTTTCTTAAGCTGTGAGGCTCAGATGCTGGGCCTCGGCCAGGGAGCGGACAGTGTGTGGCTCGCTCCCCTACACTGGCCACGCAGCCCAGTGCCTACACAGCGACGTCCTCCCTGCCTCTGAAAGCCGCTGGAACATGGCTGGGGCCGCAGCCCTGCACCCTCCCCTGCCGTGGAACCTGGGCTGGGGTGGGACTGCCTCTCCTTCCTGGGTTGTGCCTGGGCTTTATTGGTGGGGTGACTCCTTTGTCTTTTGGGGCTACCTTTGGGAAGTGTATCACCCCTGATTTTGCACCCCCCCTTTTCCACTTATCTTCATGAACTTAGTGGATTCCTTTAAGATTCATGATAACTCTGTCATTCAGGCCTTGGGCAAGACCAGGTCCTGCGGGGACAGGGGAAAGGGAATTCTTACTTTAGGGATGGAAGACGTCTTGGGAACTTACTGTCACAGGACAGCAGGAGCTGTCCAGAGCAGGTAGGACAGAAGAACTGTGACCTGCTCCTGTTTTGGGAATGTCTACCTATTAGGTTCTGTTCTCTACCTCACTGGCTCCTCAGGGGCAAGTGTGAGGCAACAGTCAGGGACCAGAGCGGACGCGCTCAGGACACCTGGCCTGGGGTGTTAGCCAGCCCCTTCTCTCTGGTGCACCTTGTCCTGATATGGGTGACGATCACGTTGGCTTGAGGAACCTCTGAGTGGTCAGGGTGCCAGCAGTACCACCTCCAGCAGGCCATCGTCCATGCGCAGGCCCTGCCCCTTTAGTCTGGGCGGCCATCTCCTGGTTAGTCCTTTCCCAGCATCGGCCATGTGAGGGAGCATCCGGAATCCACCCAGCTCTCACTCTCCTCCCCATGGACTGCTCTTCACAGCGCCATCCACGGGGCCTGCTGGCGAGACCCCTGAGAGCAGGGATGGTCTCTGACCACCAAGTGGCACGAGGCCCGCGTGTGCTGCAGCAGCTCACTTTGCTCTGTGGTGTGGATCAGTAACTAGTTTCTGCACACTCACCCCTTGCTAGAGCACTCCCCTTACCAGCTGCAGACTCACTAAATCCTGATGGGCCAGGAGACCAAGGCAGACACACTTGGGAGTGTGGACTTGGGGCCTGTGACTCTGCGTCAGTGTCCCCCAGGGACCTCGGCAGCAAGGAGGACCAGGAAGAATGGTGACTCTTGTTTTAAATGCACAGGACTGGGTAGTCCTCGGGGGCAGGTTCTCTCTATCTTCTAAGTTGCAGGCCAACCACCTGTCGGTGTGACAGACCCAGGGGTGGGTCACACGCCTTTCCTGCAACTGCCTCCTCCCTTCCTCAGCCCCTCCAGGTCCATGGGGTGACTGCTGAGAAGCTACTTCTGTCCCCTGAAGAAGGCAGGACACTGCTGGACTTGGCATGCCCCCAGGAGCAAGGACAACCAGGGGATGATGCATATTTATACAATTTAAATGAGGCCAGTTTATATTTGCTCAAGATAGTCACTGCGTCAATAATGCCCTGGCATTCTAATGCTATACTTGGATAAAACCTCTAAGTCACACCAGTTTATCTCCTGTGACTCCAGAGAAACCAACACAGACCAACAGAACAGATTTAGAACCCATGTACTGAAGTTCTTGGTGTCAAAGGAGAAATAAACAGAGCATCTCCAGAGCACCAGAATTCCCTAAGTGTGGCTCCTTCATGGTATTTGAAACATTCAGATCCAGGATCACTAGCCAAGGACTCAGAAGGGCTTTTTCTGGGTGTACCTGCCTGGAAGGCCAGTGTCCCTGACAGGAGCAGCACAGTTTGGCAGACATGGGCTCCATCCAACGGCCTTGCTGCTGGTCTGCAGGAAGCTGGGCCTTCTGCGGTGCTGAATGTGGGGAGGCTGTGCTGGCAGAACGGGGACAGGGCCTCGAGGGCTGTGCCATCAGGCACCCCTCACCGGCTGATCCACATGGGTGGGGCACAGGGGCTGCATTTCTTTCTGCCCATTTTCATCTCTATACATTGGGCCTCATGCCCTCTGACACAGGTTTTTTCTGGCTGTATTGGTCCTAAAGTCTTTTCTCATTTGGAAAGTTTATGAGACACAGTAGAAGCAAAGTTACATGAAAGATAAGTACCATATAGCTACAGCCCGTGTGTCACCTGTATCTACAGACTGTGTCCCTCCTCAAGGTCTAGACAGCCAGGTGCAAGAGTGATCTGGATAATTCCCCCCTCTACTCACCCCAATGTGTCAGGACGAAACAGGGCTCGTGGGGTATGTGGCTGCATGTCAAAGCAACAGTGGGACCATAATTGCAGGCAAGTGTTCACAAACATTTATTTTAAACCACAGAGTTAACTGCAGGAAGAGCCTTGTGCTGGTAATGGCTACATGTACATCAGGGGTTAGAGGGCAGCACAGTGGGAAGACAAGCAGAGAGAAAACATTCATTATGTTCAGCAGCATAGCATGTGGGGCTGGACACAGACCTCTCCTCATGGGACGTTCTTGCACAATACACTTGGCTATGTCCATGTCCATATTCACGCTGGTCGGCTGATGGAATCCAGTGGCAAAGGCCGGGCAGTGCCAGAGGGTCCGCTGACAGCCTCCAGCTTACTAGGTTCTGAGCATGACTCCTGGAGAATCTCATTCCAGAAATAAAGAAAGATCCCCATGAACAGCAAGTCCCCTGCAGCGGGCCCAGACCTGCGGCACAGCCTGCTGGCCGTGCAAGCTGGATGAGCCTGTGTCCCCGGGCGTGAGGCCAGCGGCGGGCAGGCACGGAGGTGAGGCTAGCACCTTCCCTGCTATGCAGTCAACAGCAATTTTTGTATATTTTCTTTTGCAAAATGATAGTACCTTGAAAACCAAAGTAATTTTAAAAACAAGGCAAATAGCAGAAGATGCCTATGAATGCAATGGCTAATGGTGACACAAGTGTTTTGGTCTGTACTTCCTATTGGCTACTGACAACAAGCTGCCATTCATTGAAATGACAGAAAAGTATGTGACAGAGGTACTTTTTCAAACCATTTTCCTTTTTTTTGAGGTATAGTCCACTCAGTCATATGTCATAGAAGATGAAGAAAACAACCGCAAAGAATAACAAATATCATGGTCAGATTCCAAATTTAAAATCTGAATCAACTTGCAATTCCCAGATACCACTTCTTCCAAGTAAATCAGATACTCTTGATTCACAAAGGTGAACATTTAGAGGTATCTATTTATAATGAGATGATCCTCTGATTAACATCTACCTTTATAATCCTCTAAAGCCATACCTATGAGGTGTTAGATAGAAAAATCCAGAAAGCAATTTACTTGATAGGACAGAAATAAAAAAGACAGGCATGGCAATATGCTCTCATTTGCTGGGGTGAAGTCAGCCCAGTGCTGGTAAGGGTTTGGGTTAGCCCATCAACATTTATGGAATCACAGAACCAGGATTGAAGGGATCTTAAAAAGGACGATAAACTCATCTATTCTCAAAGCTTCAATCTCCTTTTCAACATCTCTGACAAGGTACTACCTACTGTCTGACGCAAGCATGCCTGGTGTGGGAAATAGCAGGGAAGGACCTTTCGAATTTAGACCGATCTGATTTTCAGACATGGCTGCCTCGTGTTAAGACCTTAGGAACTTCATGGTGGGAAGGGTGACACTAAAAGGCAAAGAAGTATGTACACAAGCCTAAGGGTTGGTGCTTGCTCTTGGTGGTGAAGCTAAGCTAAAATTTAACATGGACACAGATATTCCTGAATTGTTATGGGTAAAAAGGCAAATAATGTAAGACCAAGAAGTAGGCACTTTTGAGCTCTGCCACAGGCTGTTCCTTCCTTGGCAGAGCTAAGTCTTTGGGTCCCAGTGGCTGCCTGAATCCTTTGGACCCTAACTGCACAGAGAAAATTCTTTCCCTTTTACCTGGGAATGCCTTGGGGACAAGGAGTCCTGGCATTTGCCACATGGTACTGGAATGGCTCATTACTTCTAAGAGCTGTATTAGGCGGAGGACAGGGGCCAAGAAGAACCAGTAGCAGCTGCCTATCTGTGCCTGGCAATGCTTCGCATGTAGTGCAATGCCACCCGACTGGACAATCTCCTCCTGCCCCACCCGTGTCTGTAACCTAGGCTGCCCCTCTTCACAGATAAGCTCATGGTTCAGTCTAGTCAGTCATATTCTTCCATGAACCACGTCTGCATGGTCTCCAGATCCCCATCTCAGCTGAAAGGCAGCACATCTAGAAAAATCTAAGTATTAGCTACTATGGTCATTTTGAAATATCAATTTTTGAGATTTCCAAAGAGAAAGCAGCAGATAGTAGTGTGAACTTGTGAGCAAATCCATCCAGGGGCTGGGTGTGCCCTCCCTCTCCCAGGCCACAGGTCACAGAGTGCTGGTACCTTAGGGGCCCCAGGCCTGCTGCTTAGTCACTTGATATTCTCCGGCAATGCCACCTGTGGTCCTTGTGCATGCCATGTTCCCTGCAGGTTTCAGGCTTGTCTGCTATTTCCATAGATTTTCTTTACTCTCTGCTGGGTTGCCCTGGCTGGGACCCCAAGTACACCCCTATCATTACATTAACCATATGGTGCTGGAATGGTCCATTTATGCACCAGAAAGGGGCCTCAGACACCCAGTGACCTCCAACACTGAGCTTCCTGGTGTATGTGGGGCTTTCAATAGCAGTGGGATGACTTGGACCAGAACTGCAAGGATCATCTATGATCTGGATAACTCGGTGTTCAAAACAGAGTGAATTTCTGTATTTTTAATCAAGTTGCTAACTGCCCACTTTTACACCAGCAAAATGTAACCTAATCTTATTTAAAGGAGAAAGATGAGAACATTTTGGCAAAACACATTTCTTTCTTTTTAAGATATAGTGAAATCCTAGTGAACAAGCTCCTTTACATACAATTATGAAGAGGCAAAACCAGAGGAATCTCATTTAATGAATATTTATGTCCACCAACTATGACACATAGTTTTAGAAACACTTTTGCTTAAAAGCCAAAATTCAAGCTTTAAGGATTAATGTTAAACAAAAATACATTAGACTTTAAAAACTGAACCTCAGAAGATAAAATTGCAACGTGCTATCCAAAGGACAAATGCTGTAGCCCCACAGACTCCCTCAAGTTCAGTCTCAACAAGTGGGGAGCCCTGGATTTCCACCTCAGTTTTGCCTCTGGAGTGGTTTGGGAGAGTAAAGAAGGAGTTCATGTGGGTGAGGAGCTGGTGATAATTGCCTCCTGATAAAAGTACATCCATCCTCCTTGGGGCCAGGGATATAGCTCAGTGGTTCTGGCGCCTGTCTTGCAAGCACAAGGGCCTGGGTTTGATCCCCGGTAACCACATAACAATACTGGGTGTGGAGACTCACCCCAGCAGCAATCAGTACCACATATCACATATCACAGTGCCGGGCGTGGTGGCTCACGCCTGTAATCCCAGCACTTGGGAGGCAGAGGCAGGAGGATTGCTGTGATGTGAATATGAGGCTGGGCCCAGGGCCAGCCTGAACTACAAAGTGAGACCCTGTCTCAAAAAACCTTAAAAAAAAAAAAGGGATATCCCTCTTACAGTAATAACTGCAGGGGTAGGGCCCAAAGTAGTGTCAAATGTGCTTCCCATGGGAAGAACAAACCTGGTTCCAGGGGCTGGAATCGCTTTGCCCAAACATGCAGTAACTAGGTAATATCTGAAAACAACTGTTCCTTGAATATTCTTTTGGATTTTCTTCAGTTATATCTGATTGCCTGGCATGACTAAAGTGTCTTCTCTGCTAGGAACATTCTAGATCCCAAGACCTCCTTCAGTCTAATGATTCTTTGAATAATTCAAACAATAATGTAAGAAATACATTATGGTTGACTGATGACATATAAAAGATACAAGTTTCCATGTATCTAGTCTAAAACCATTTTTGCTACTGTGGAGACACACCCAGGCAGCTGCAGACCCAAGCAATGCCATTCCTTTGGGGGAACCAAGAACATGAGATTAATTTCATTCTACTGAAAAGGGAACTCTATGAAGAGCAGTTCCGCTACTTCCTCAACATAGCCATGCTAGGTATTATTTGCCAGGGCTGCTGTATGTTTAAGTAATACAGCAAAAATATATGTAAAGTGCAAATCCAATAGGGTACAACAAGAACTATGATTTTCACCTAGATAGGAGAAAAGCCAAGTGCTGGTGTCAGCTTTCACTCATAGTGAATGAAGCCTGCATTTCCACAAAATGCTTGGAAGACATTCAACACCAGCACATATTTCTCCACGGATTACAAAAACGGTGGAGAATGCTTAATGCAAAATGCAAGAATTCACAGTATTACAAAGGCATACAATTAATTTGCTAAATAAACTCTTCACTAAATTCAAGCACCCATATAGATAAGGGGACAGCAAAGGGCAAGCATTGGATGCCTGGTTTTCAATTCTGATTTTCATCTTTAATGAGAATTCAACCTCTAAGTGACTCTAGGGATTGGGCCATTGCAACGCTGGGACAGATGTGGCTGGAATAAAGCAAAGGGTCACAGAACAGAGACTGCTGTGCCCATGTGTGATCTAGTGGGGGCAATCAGCTTTCTACCTAGGTCCGAACTCATCTGGATCTAACTGGGAGCCCACAAGAAGCTTGCTGTGTGCCTCAACACTTGCTTCCCTCCACATATGCAGGTCAGGTGCAGAAATTCGGGAAGTGAAAACAGAGGGATTCATTTCTATTATTCATCTGCAGCACACAGTTCTCTCTTACATACAATGTAGTAAGTGGCCACAGGTTCTAATAATACTGTAAAATATTTTAATATTTTAAAAGAATATTCCTTTTAAAGTTCTCTCACAGAGCAGCCACGTAGAGTGAAGTAGTCATAACAACTCTGAGTGAACAAAGCAAGAGTGGTGTGCAGTGACAGGGGGCGATGACTCCCTTGCGTGTGCGTCCCGAGAGTGCTGCCTCGGTGAGAGCGGTCCTGTGCCGCGCATGCGCAGAAGACTCCTGGAAGAATCACTTCCAGGAGGCCCCACCCCGGAAGCACACCGAGTCAAGGTTGGGGATGTATCCAAGTCCGGGCTTTAATAGGTATCACTGGGAAGGTAATGAGTGACTGAGAGGGGAGTAAAACGCCTTCCAGGAAAAGAGAAAATAATGAGGATTTCTATTTTACTCTTCTCTATTACCAAAACTTGTCAAACCAGAAGTGAACAACTGCTCTGGAGACAGGGCCCAGGAGGGGAAGGGCAGCCAAGTGATCTGTTTATTTGTGAGACTCTTTAACTCAGGATCTTCAAGAGACTTAATGAACCCCCCTAATATTTCTGACAGGTGAGGATCTCACGAGGCGGAACCCATATAAAGTGCTTGGAATAGGGCTGGTACCTACCTGGCACATGGTGGCCACTAATTTTAACTGTATTTTTTCATTGAAAATATGATTTTAAAAAAGGACTTCAGTATCCTGAGGTGGTCATATATCAAGTTTCAGTGGACTCTCTTAAATGAAAGGATTCTTCATGTTCATTTTCTAAGACCCTTTTTCACATTTCTAACAGGAACACAGCGGGAGCTGTAGCATTTAGTACTCATTCATCTCAGATCACATAGTCTTAATACAGAAGTATGCAAAGTGTTCAGATGAAATACAGTAAGATAAAATGTCTGGGTTTTGAAGGGTCGGAAAATACAGATGGTGAGGAACACAGCAGGACTACAATCTTAGAGTAATACATGTTCCAGTTCAGAGATGATGTCATCCAAAAAAAGACACTTATTTTTGGAGCATGTAGGTTTTCGTTTTGAATGTTATAAGTAAGAGCTATGTCAAAGCAAGACAACAAACAAAAAACAAACAAACAAAAACCAAACCCAAATACATACAAGGCCCAGGAGGCCGCAGTTGAATGCTAAATGATCCAGGCACTGATGGTTGAAGCTGTGAATTTTAATCATCTACTTCTGGGATATGAACGTGGAAACATCTTTCTCACAGCATTTGCGAAGGTGGGAAACACAGAAACCTGAGGGAAAAACATGAAGTTGTTTCTACTTAGTGAGACTATGAACGAGTCAGACAACAGAAATGGATCGCTCCTCAGGTGATCCAAGATGTCGGCTGGTGGAGCCACATGGTTTTCCAATCTTTCCACTGAGAAGAAATGAAGGCAGAAACAATGGGAATAAACACATCAATACACATACACTGGCAAAAAGCAGAGAAGGCGCCAAGTAGCTGAAGTCCAAAGAGAAGAGAAAGACACTGGCCACATGATACGTGCCACAGTGAAGAACGTGAAAACCATTTTGTCATGAAGAAAATACTCTGAACAGGTAGTTCCCTTATTTCTCCAACACATAAAGCAACAGGTAAAATGGAAGGCTGAAAAATATAAAAAAAAAATTAAACAACTCCACACACAGATATTTTCAGCATACTCAAAACAATGTAGCATAGCCAGACTGTATAAACCATTTGTTAAAAAAATATCTTCTTTATATTGTATGAACAAGTCGAAAAGTCCCTGCGGATGATCTTTTGCTAGTTCGCCACTGACTGCGGAGGTGAGACGCATGTCCACCTGGCTCTTTAGTTTCTCTTACTTCTCACGCATCTGCTTTACTTCTCCAGTAATGATTTGGATTAAAATAACCGTTTCTTGAGTAAATACTATCATTCTGGTTCCTGGGAAGAGTCATCAAGACACTACTGGGGTCATATCCCATAACTGTGAAAAGAAAAAGAAAATTCAGGGTAAACTGACATCATATTATATGGAAGATGAACAGTCTTTTACTTCAAGTGCTGTTTTTTTCATTTAATAAGCAACTACATACCCTTCGAATACAACTCTATACAACCTGAAAACATGCCCAGGGCAGCTTGGAAGGTGATCCCGCTAATAGAGAATAAATGCTGATCAGGTTCTTTAAGGAGGAAGGGAACTAACATGCGCTGGAAGCTTATGCTTCTCACACTGCCTTGTTCAATTCTCTAAACGTTTCTATAAGACATCAAAATCAAGGAAGTGAAGCTCTCAGGCTTTACTTCAAACTTGCTGGGAGCCCCAGAGGGTCTCAGAGGGGGTTATTAGCCACTGCCCCGGCTGATGCCTCTAAGAGTGGCAGGGGAGGGACACAGGGGTGGCCCTTTTTGTCCTGGGCCTCTGCTGTGGCACTGAGTGCTCAAGGTCTACCACAGTCCCCAGAGAGGCCCCGGCTGAACACTTTAGGATTAATTGATCTCACTGGGAGAAAGTGTTGTTTTCCAGCTGCTGGCTTATTCAAATCCTGTTTCATTCACAGCTTGTCTCGGCCCCACCCACTTCTCTTCTCCAGTACCTTCAACTCCCTTTGCTGAACCCTTAAGATTTATTATTATCTATATTGCTCTTCTGACTGCCGCACATGTAAGCTATTATTTTTTTTAAAGAGAATATGTCCCCAGCAGATTATTCACTCCTCATGTAACAGGCTCTCAAAAAGCTTACTGCCCCGAGTGACTTCTGAGCAGAGCCTCACACGTTCCTGGTGGCCCTGTCCACGTGCATAAGACCACAGAGCGAAAGCTCAGTACATGGTGTCTTACCTTAATTACTTTGTCAGTTCCAGAAGTCAGTAACCACCCTCTGGTTGCATCAAAATGCACATGCACAATGTTATGCTTGCTGTCATGGAAGGTAGCCGTGGGTGCTCGCCTGGCAGGAGCAAGAGGAGAGGGAAGGATGGGATGTGAATGATAGACATCTGGGTGAGACTAGGCTCTATTTTTTAGGCTAATGGCTAAAACTGCTTCACTGTTAGAAATGCTTCCCAGATTGGCTTAATTACCTGGTGGTTTGTTAGGATTTAAAAATCATAATAAAGTAAAAGAATTCTTACAGTGCCCAACGGGAAGGAGGTGCAACCTGCAGAAGTCCTTCAGGAGAATACGCTGCACAGATGAAGCCATCTCTATTGGTGCTTTTGAAAAGTATTTCTAAAAAACCACAAGTTTTGTGAAGCTTGTGCTCAGAGGAAGGACCTGTCAGCCTCCAGAAGACTTCACTTGCAGGAAGAGCTAAGCTGTTCTCAGTAGCTACTGGCCGCTTCTCAGGCGTCCTCAGACTCTAGGTCTACCTGGTTTATTTAAGTTTTTTTTTTTTTTTTCTGAGACAGAGTCTTGCTTTGTAGTTCCTCCTGCCTCTGCCTCTCGAGTGCTGGGATTATAGGTGTGAGCCACCACGCCCGGCACTATTGTATGTGGTTACCAGGGATTGAACCCGGGACCTGGCACTTGTAAGACAGGTGCCAGAACCACTGAGCTAAATAAACCCGCTTATTTAAGTTTTAAAAAGGCACTTGCTAAAATACCTAATATCCTACTATCATTCTGTTTGAAGGGTAACCATTCATTTTCGTTTTTTCACTGATATATCTGAAGGCTTAAATTTTTCTGTATTATTCTAAATCTTCAACAAGCACAAAAAAAATAAATATCATTATTTGCTTAACATTTTTTCTTTTCTTTCTTTTTTGAGCCAAGGTTTTATTACATAGTTCATGCTGGCCTTGACCTTACCATAGCCCAGGCTGGTGAGGAGCCTGCAGCAATCATCCTGCCTCAGCTTCTCGAGTGCTGGGATTGTAAGCATGCATCTATGCCCGACATCTTTGTATTTTTTAACCTTTTTTTTCCCCAAGAGGCCTTGCTGACCGGCCAGGTGTGCTGCATGAAGCAGAGGAGGGAGACACTGGAGAGGCGAAGGGCCAGGGAGGTGGCAGAGCAGGTGGCCACTTTGTCACGTCCAGGGACTAACTACTGCAGTAGGTGTCAGAAGATGGTATCTTTTCCTTCTCTTTTTCTCTAGCTAAATCTGCAGGATAGATCTTCAGTATGCTAAAAATGATCACATTCAAGTCTTCGCAATTAAAGATTTAGGCTTAATCTGCAAGTGCCTTAGACTTTCTAATCTGTGTCTTTACTTAATAGAGAATTAAACTAGACTATCCCAAGGTCTCTTGCAGCTGTCTACTCAATAAAAACCCTCACTATTTTCATTGCGTATGATCAGTAGAAAATAGTTAATGAATATAAATGCTCCCTTATGTAAGCGTATCTGACCTTAGATTTGATAGGGATAAACAAGAATATTTAAAATGATCTGACTGTCCTGGGAGGACAAGGAGACAGGTTATCTAGGAGAATGAGCCTCCTGTCCCCGCAGGGGACACCTGTTCACAGCACTGTTTGCATCGCAGGACAGTTTTCAGTTAGCCACGATTTGATAGCAACAGATCCGCACCCGCTCACAGCACAGCTCGGCGTAGGAGGCCTGACAAACGGCTGACGGGAGACTCGGAACACCTGCCTCTTAGGTAAAGCAGCTCAGCTCTTCCTGAAAAGTGCGGCCTTCTGGAGGCTGGCCGGGCCTGATCCAAAGCCCGTGAAGACACCAGCCTAGGCTACAAAGTGAGTGCCAGGTCCCGACATACTCAGGCAATCTGCAGTGAATGAGAAGGGTTTGCTCAGAGTGGCAATTTGCTTTGGTTCTAATTCAATTTGGTTTCTGACCAGAACTGTGGGAATAACTGTTTGTGAACTAGGTACTATTGTACTTCAAATGAATGGAGCCCAGAAATTAAACAGAACACAGAAATGGGTGGGCATGGTGGTGGGGTCCTGTAATCCCAGCACCCTGGGAGGATGAGGCAGAAAGATGGAAAGTTCAAGCCCAGCCGTGACCTCAGTACAAGACCCTGTCTCAAAAGCCAAAAGAAAAATGGACTGAGGATGTTGCGTAGTGTGATGGCCTTGGGTTCAGTCTCTAATACCACACACACACACACACACACACACACTCTGACAGATATAAATTCTCTGCATTCTCTCTTTATTTTTTAAGATAATACAAATCTCTTAGTGGCAAAGAAGGACTTTTATCACTTGCAGTGGTCTAAACCAGCAGGAGTAAGGGCCATCCAAGGCACGGGTGGCTCCTCTGTAACCAGCAGGGTCCTGCAGATGCGGGGAGCTTACTCTTCATCGGTGATGGCCTCGTGACAGCTGTCGCAGACCCGCACTTCAAACTCGAAGCCCATCAAGGGGATGGAGGAGCGCTTGGAGCTGCACTTGCCGCAGACGGCCTTCCCACACTTGCGGCAATGGTGCTGGAGCAGGGAGAGAAAACAGAGGCTGCTACGTCTGTGTGTGACCTGCTGGCACACTCAGCTTTGATCCCTCAAGGTGAGGACTTGTGGAAAGACCGGCCCGGACCCTACACAGGCACACACCAGGCACCTTCTCTTTTTGGCTCTGTGTGTCAGAGTGGGGGCTGCCAGAGACGCCTGATGGCGGGTGCCACCTTCCCAGCCCACTTGTCACTTCCATCCTTTCTCATCAGCATCTGACTACAGAGAACTTGGTGGCCAAGGGTACTGAGGAAGGGCTATCTCCAGAGATTATGCTGCTGGATGAAGAGAACGTGGAAGAAACCAGACTCAACCCGCTGCCTATAACTTTAGCTTTGATCAGCCTAGGTGATCTTTTGATTTTCTTGGAAAAGACCAAGCTGAACCATGGGCCCAGACTGAAAGTGATATAATATGAGCAGATCTAGGTAACTGAAACCAAATCAGGAGTGAAGTGTAACTACTAAAGAGAAATAAGTACCACTTATATACATTATATAATAAATTATATAATTTAATGGATTGGAACCCAGGTGAGCTAAGCACAATACCTCTTAATTTTAAGGTGCATTTCAACCGAGGCCACTAAAACTGTATCCCTGAACTACTTACTGGGAACAAACTACTACAGAGACTGAAGTAGTAAGAATGAATGAGCTGCAACAGACAGAGGGGTAAATTAACATGCAGTCACAAGATGATACCAGGATGGTAACATCCCTACCACAGCTCCCAACAGGCGTGCTGCTTCTTCTGGGGTGGTACAGTTTAGTCACCTCTACACAATTACACATGTTGATGAAATGTTCAAATCACCCACCTGCCGTAGGCCAATTTTCTTACTGTCCCACATCTGCTTGAAGTTCCAGAAGAAAGGCTGGTCGCACTTTTGGCAGGAATCACTGTCCAACCACTCAGGTGTCTTGTCAAATGAAGCACAGAACAGGCCACAGTGAGAAGAGGTGCGGACAAAGGAACCACTGTCATTGATGAAACTTCTGAAATCACGATGCATTTATCCGAAACAGAGAGGTGGTTTCTTAGTCAATTATTCAACAGATACTTACTCAAAGTTTGTGTGTCAGGCCCCAAGGATGAGATGTGGTGGTAAACATGGAGCTTGCAATTTATCAGCAAAGACTAATCATGAAAATGTGAGTAATTACTCGGTAAGTCTAAGAGTGGGAAGTCCTGGTAGAGGCACTGAGGGTTGCAGCAAAGGTAAAGAAGGGAACCTGACTAGGCTAGTGTCTTGGGCATGAGACCTGAACGCAGACAGGAAGAGGTCAAGGAATGGGGTGAGCAGCTCAGGCTGGCTGCAGGAAATGTAGGGAATGAGCAACAAGGCTAGAGGTTTAGGTTGAGCCCGTACTGCGCGCTTGGCAGCTGGGGGGAAGGTTTAGCATGGAACCTCATATCCTCAGATGGGGTGTAAGTACATTTGCTCTCACTGTACAGTGATGTCCAAGCGCACACCGCGTACATTCACATGAAGCTCTGGGCTGGACAGGTATAAGCTAATTGTGCACATAGAGGAAGCTACTAGTCCACTACTGACTCAGGGCAGGGCCTTTCAGGACCCTCCAGGATCTGTTTCTTGTGATATATTCTGGGTCATGTGATATATTCTGGCTTTGTTCACCATTTCCCAATCTTGTCACAAAATAACCTAAACTATGTCAGATAGCTTTAAAACATGAAGTCATTGTTCAGTAACTCCATATTGACTATGCATATGGGGACTGCTTTTGCTTCCAGTTCCATGTCTGACTTGCAGAATTAGTCTGTATTTAAATGTGGACTAATTAAGAACTTCTAGTGAAAAAACAACCAGCAACTCACTTTACATATTAAAAACTATATTATCATCGTTTGCAAATGGACGTCATCTCCTTCTATGTAGCACAGAACCCAGAAATCTTGAAAAATACGCCCAACCCTAAGATTTCCTAAAAGCATATTTCATGGAACATCTGACTTAACAGATGATTTTTGTGTGTGTGGAACCAGGGATAGAACTCAGGCCCTTTGACTTGTGAAGCAGGAACGGTGCCACTGAGCAACATCCCGGGCCGAATAAATACTCACTTTTAAAGAGGCTTGGGATCAAACAAGTGTGAGAGATGCTATGAATAGCTTTCCACTTGCTCTCCACATTCATTGGGGACAGGAGCACATTAGAGGTTCTGGAGCCCGGGTTTTGGTGATGTGACCCTTTTCTAAGGATACTTGCTATGCACAAAATTTAGAATTTAGCCTCCTCTACTTTCAAGCAGAAATAAATCTACAACCACATTTCTCAAAAATAGATAAAAAAGGGACATTTTAGGAGCTCAATCATTGGCCTATTTCATTAAAACTAAAGAAAAAGTGTAAGCTTTTATTTTGTAATCTTCATGCTATATTTCATTTAAAGACAGATTTAGTGTAATAATAAAAAGTTTGCAGCTAAAGATAACATGTTTTCACTAAAAGAGACATACCTATGCTATCATTCTTCAGACCTTATGATGCAGGAAAATCAGAGAATTTGAAAAAAGTAAGAGAAAATCTAGCGTATTGTATGGTGTTTTACCCCCGTCCCGACTTTATCAGGACTCAGTGCTGATGCTATCCAAACTTCTGAAATAAAAACTTAATTCTGCCCCCACCCCTGGAAAATAAGAAACAAAGACTCGTTTGTTACACAAGTAAAATCTGATGTTTATAGTTTGTAATCAAATTTGGACTAATCAAGAACTTGTAGTGAAAAACCCAACCCAGTAACTCACTTTACACAACACAAACAATATTATTATGCTCCTTAGAGAATTGAGGGAGAGTATTGATGCTTATTTAAGAAAAATATTTCCCTGCTGGGTGTGGTGGTGCACTCCTGGTCATATGGGATGCCAACCCCAGGGGCACCTTGCCACTCTAAGGTCTCCAGCTCTTTGGACCTGCCATCCTCTCACCCCTGCCACTGCTAGCCCACTCAGAGGCACGGATGCACCACACAGGTCTTGTCCTCACTCTGGATGCTTCCTGGCCTCTAAAGCCCATGAAATTCTTGCTCAGAGCACATCTAGGTCTCTCTGGACCTTCCGCAACCCCTTCCCCAAGAACCTTAGCCAAACACTAATTCATCCTCTAATACCCAACATGAAGGTTCCACCTTGTATCTAATGTGATTCTTCATTTATAGCACTAAACAGCATTCTTAAGTTTTCTAAAAGTCTATCCATGCATCATCAGGCTGGCCAGTACTTCGCAAGACTCAGGCCTTTTAGTGTGAATATCACACAGCCCCTGCCATAACCAGGAGGAAGATCAGAAACCATCACAGGAGATTTAGGTTTATAAAATACAATACTTGGATGCATCTCCATTGCTCATTCAGAACACTGACTTCTTCACCAAGACTTGAAATTCATCACATACTAAGCGCCCCTGCATCTGCATGCCTGGGAGCATAATTTAAGCAAGACAGCTCAAAGGATCACCCATCACCACCCTCTTTCAACTCTGGAAACCCCCTTGTCATCCTACAAGCCTCTGTGTGTAATGGGGAGAGGGCACCTGTACGGAAGGAGAAGATCCTGGTTGTTCTCTCTCTTGGCCGGGCCTGGAAGGAAGCCAGGCCAGAACAGGCAACTGTTCCTAACTCAGAGCAGCTACCAGGCTGCACTCAAACCAGGACACAATCATGCTCCCAGGGGAGCGTGGCCGGCGTGGCCAGCACTGACCGTAACATCTCCTGGCTTTGGATGGATGGTGCCGAGTGTATTTTTGAAAAGCAATATCCTGCAAGTCCCCACTTCCTCACAGTAATGATCATTTTAATTAGTTACTAATAGAGCTCCTGTGGATTTATGGTTTGAGCAAATAAAGCTTTAATCTTCTTAAGCATTTAATTACTGGAATTTGAAAGGCATTACATTGTGGGTAATAGCCACTGTTCTCTAGAAATGCAACTGGGTAAGGGCACTCAAAGAATTTGGGAAATAGCTTTTGTCTGATAAAAGTGTTCTTTTCCTATCTAATTCTTACATTTTGCAAGAAATAAATTAAAAGAACGAACACCGTCAAAGGGAAAGTTTTCCTAGAATAATTCCAGGGTAATGGGAAAATAGTTAACTTCCAAGTACTCGGCAAGGAGCTTTTCAGGAAACATATTCTTGGTTAAGATGCTCAAAGATTAAAAGTTGAGTTCATTACAAGTGTTGTGATAAAGTTTTAGTATATGCTGAAAAAAGATAGGCACTCAGAACATGAGTCATGGGCTGGGGATGTAGCTCACGGGCCCTGTGCCAGCCTGGTAAGCACAAAGTCCTGAGTTCCACCCCTGGTACCACCCTCCCCTCCCACCCCGAACATGTCTATCAGTACTTACTATTTCCATTAATACCAATTAAAATTTCTTACTTCTTAGCCACTATTACCCTCTATAATATGAAATTCATAAGTTTCCTATTTTCATAGGGCATTTTATTACAGAGGACTAACCACTGGAAAAGACGTTTTCTTTTTCTCACTTATATCTCTGAACAGTTTCCTAGAGCCACTGTGTAAATAGCCCTCAGCTTAGCCTCAGTCAATTCTCGTGAAATCTCTATGACATTATCGTTACATGTCGATTTCTGAAGGGGAGAAAAAGGGAACTCAGTTCATATTTTAATTTTTAACACTCCAAAACAACGTGTTAAATTTCATGGTCTGACTACTGAAGAAATAGAGAGATAAGCAGGAGGGGAGGTGAAGCCAGAAGGAGGGCTCAATCCAACCTGTGGACACCTACCTCTTGCCTCTCCACGTCCATGTTCCAGACCACAATGCCACCGTCACCACCACAGGAGATGAGCTGCCGCGTGTGCTGCGCATAGGAGAGGGCCTGGACTTTATCACTGTGAAAGAAACCAAAGCTCGGTGACAGTTCAGGAAAGCAAATGAGAGTCCTAATGGCGGAAATACTGGTAAAGTTGAGCACTGAGCACCTTCACTCCGAGGCCCAAGGGTAGCCCACAGAAATCTGAAAGGACCTTCAATGTACTAATGGTCAGAATTAAAATAAGTCTAATGGTGCTTTAACAGCCTCATGCCCAGAAAGAGGTAGTCTGTCAATAACCAGTACCTGAAGAAAAAAGGTTGAAAGCTGAACGAGTTGTCTTATTGGTTATTTCTTTCTTAAATAAAATCCATGGTATACTTTCATTGGATATTTTTTCAAGTCATGATTTTATATTTGAAACAATTGTTTTGTAAGAGTTCTGGAGATCACCTCTTGACATGTCCATGGGGTTCAGGTGACAGAGAACGTATGGGCGTCTCAGGTGTGAGACACGGACACGGAAGTCTTTCCCTTGCTCCCAAAGTGAGTCCAAAGCAGTGATGGCCTGGAACTGCACAGACTCTTGCTTCCTCTCGTCTGGTGTTTCACTTTTCTTTTGAGCTTGTGCATGGCTGACATGTTACTTCCTCTTCTGCCCGTGTCAAGAATGATGGAGAATTCAGTTGGATGGCTGACAGTCCGGCAATCACTAGCATGTCAGAGATCTAGAGAGTGCAGGGTATGTGGCTTCCTGGTCAGTGTGGTTTGTATATTTGTCTATTTTGAGTCCAAATCAATCAAATACTTTGTGACTGCTGGGAAGGAGAACGGTTCTTGGATAGCTACTCTGATGATGTAAAAGTAACGTATATCCCAGTGGAAATCCCAGTTGTTCGTACATGAACTTTGCTGGCCTGCTAAATCGCCAGCACCGGATAAGATGGTTCTGAACTCTCTATATCCTCCCTCCTCCCACTGTTCTCTAAAATAAAGTTACTTTGGTAATTATCACAATTAAAATGAGGAGTCAAGACTATGCTATACACAATAATGGAAAAGAAATATAAGCGTGCATGTACTTGCTGAAAGAAGTAATTCTGAGAGTAGTTTTGTTTTAAATTAGTGTTTCAAACAGTTTGGTTATAAGATCCCTTTATATTGGAGGATACCAAAGAGCGTTGGTTCAAATGAATGAAAACCAGCAACATTTACTCTATTTTAAATTTAAACAGGAATTAATTAAAATGAAAGAGGGAACTGATCGCATTTTAGTATCTTATGGATTTTGTGAAAAATATATTTTCTGAAAGAAAGATTTTTGTTAAGAAAAATGTAATTGTTTAATGAAACCTTTTTACTGTGAGGTTAACAGGAGACAGATATTCATATCTCTCTGTATTGACTGTGATATCACTCCTTATGTAACCTTTATTATCCACTGTATACTTTTGAGATTACAAAGATGCTAAGGAAATCCTGAAGTGCCATCTTGTTGGAGAATACAAAAGGGAAAAAGAAGGACATTTGGAAAATAAGTTTTATTTGCTGTGGTTCACAGTATCTGAGACTAAAAAGGCTATAAAACTACAATTTTGTTTTGTATGATCTTGTTATTATTACAGTTTTGGCAAAGTTCCCTCAGTTTTGACAGCTTTTTCCCCTGAACGCCTCTGACTAGCATACAGAAGCATGTTCTTTATCTTCTATGGAATCTGCCTAGCTAGCAGAGAGTCCATGTCTTACCAGGCTTTTATACTGACTTAATGTCTCTTGATTATTTAAGAGGAGGAATAGCTAAGGGATCATGCTTGGTAAAAGGGCTCAATTCTTTTTTTTTTGAGACAGGGTCTCGCTTTGTGGTTCAGGCTGGCCCTGAGCTCAGCCTCAAACTCACATCACAGCAATCCTCCTGCCTCTGCCTCCCGAGTGCTGGGATTACAGGCGTGAGCCACCATGCCCGGCACTGTGGTATGTGGTACTGGTTGCTGCTGGGGTGAGTCTCCACGCCCAGTATTGTTATGTGGTTACCGGGGATCGAACCTGGGTCCTTGTGCTTGCAAGACAGGCACCGGAACCACTGAGCTATATCCCCGGCCAGGGCTCAATTCTTAAAAACTGTGTATTTTCAATGTTTGCTTAAAAATGTTTTACTGCTGGGGGCAAACAGAGACCCTATCTATAACTACATTTAATGTGTTACGGCTAGGGGTGTCGGGTAGAATGCTTGCCTGCTATGCATAAGGCTCAGGGTTAGATCACTATCATCACAGACAACAAGAAAACAGAAAGGGGAGTGAGGGGAGGGGAAGAGAAGAAAAGAAAAGAGGGGTAGGAAGGGGAAGGGAGAAGAGTCATGAGGAGTCATCAGTCTTCCCTAGGTTAAGTGAGTATTAGTAAAATGCTATTAATAAAAACATCTTAGATATTTTATTGGAAGACCTTGGAAACCAGCCACTGTCTTTATTATCTATGATATATATTCACTCTTAGGGAACATAGTACTCTAAACTCTTAAGAAATAGCTATGGAGGGCATCCCGATAGAGATTCGTACTCCCCCTTCAGGTATCTGTCACAGTAACATATTAACCAATACACCACAAAATTTCTATAATTTACAGATCATTTTTGTAAGCCTAACTGCTGTATGCATAGACCAATGTGTGTGACTTCAATAAACAAGAGTTTCAGAGTTTCATGGAAAGGCCTGCATGTAGCAGGTGTTTAAAAATAGTGATACTTCAAAGAGTAGACTGTTGGGATTGGTCCACTGAGCTGATGTTGCTGTACCAATGGGCTGAGTCAGGATTTCTGGGCTCTTTTTAATCTGGATGCAAATGGCTTTATGATCATGGACTGTTAAACCAAGAACCAACAGAGTAAAAAGGAATTACAGTTCATTCACGTGACTGAATGGAGGAGGGAAAATTTATTGTTGGTATTTTCCTGGAATACTGTTGATGTGGTCTCAGTGTTCTATTTTTTGGCTATATGAGGATGTCTGTTTCCTTACTTTTTAAGCTCTCTCTAGCCTACAAATCAGTAAGTTCTACTTATATACCTAAGACCAAAATATTTAAAATGATATTCAATTTTTACTGACTGCCCAGAATTTAGAAGTGACTGACTTCTTGTAATTGTCACAGCAATAAAGATATCGGCACAGGTTCGATGAGAACTATGTACAACTGTGCAAACCAGCTGTACAACTGCAGTATCATATTTAAGAACTGAATCAGAAATAACTCTCTACTTTAAGAACTTACTGAGCCAAGGACTACACAGCTCTTTTCCCTACTACCTCAGTATATGGTTTTTATAGTCCTAGCCTAACAGGAGGTAAATCAGGCACCTTGCCAAGAGCCGAGTAAGTGTTAGAAACTCCCAGAAATTTATCCAAGGTTTTAAATACTCTAGGTAAAGAATTTCTCAGGTTTGGTCTCCTAGCCTTGGAAAAGCAAATAATCGAGGTTCTGAAAACAATCCAAGATTCACTGTAACAGCTCCCAGGCAGAAGTTAAATTTCAGGAGTGTTAATGGTTGAATATCTTGTGGTTCTAAGCTTTAAAAGGTTTATAAATGCTCTTACTGCATCAATGGAGTTAGGCCAAATCTTACTGAGAACAGCTTCTTTTTGTGATCAAGACTAATCTTTGTGGTTATGATCAAGGAGAGAGGAACTATCAGGCAGACTGTGAAATAGGTAAAAAGATATCCAGTTGAAATAGGTAAAAAGATATCACTGGGTGACTGGGTATCTTTTCAGAGGAATACGAGGTGTTGTCTAGCTCACTGTTTTGGGTTATCTGATTCTACAGGGCTTTGTACTGAGCAGGAGTTTTAACTGAGCTATTTTATAGCTATGCTAGAGAAGACTGACATTTACTACAAACAAATCTTGTCCAGTGAAAACACTATTATTCCCAGGCTCCACCTCACCCAAATAAGCCAGCTGTGCATCTTCTCACAAATTCATCTGAGCCTCGCCCACTGCCTAGACATGTGTCTTCTCTTTCTATTCACCTTTGGACTGGATGCAACATCTTAATGGTTCTCTTAATTCATGACTAATGTAAAGCCTCTGACAGTTATGCATGTCCGTAAAAAGTCAGTCATTTTCTCACTCTCTCTCCTGGTTGTAGTTTTAAAGTATGGAGTGCCACCATTCTGACATTCAAGGGTAAGGAGGAAAATCTATCACACCGAACAGACTTGCATCTTTCTGATGTGAACTTCATTTCATTTGTTAAGGCATTCTGATATACATCAATGGTCTTGTCAACCCAAAATAAATGGCAGAAGGAACTGCTTTGCCATTCATAGCTGACAGCAACATTTCAGCAACAAATACATATTTATGTGACCAGAGAAATGTTAATAATATTCCGACACAGAGGAGTGGAACACAAGGATGATGCTGGATTCGGAGCCTTGTAATAAAGCTGGCCAGGGACTTCTCGATGTGAGGACTCAAAATGGACCCACCTCTCAGGTACAAACTAGACACAGGAAATGTCTCTGCGTGCACAGAAGGAAAAGAAACTTCTTACATTCATGTTTCACCTGAAAGCATTTCAAAACTGGTTGTTATTTCATGGATGAGTGTGCTCCATGTACTGCACGCTGCACTGCGAGGGCTCCGGCGAGCGCACAAAACCCCGCTCTCCAGTATCTATAAATACTACACTTAGTGCGATGGCCTCATTTCCTCTCTTACCAGTCCTACAGCAACATATGTCTGATCGGGCCCAGATGTATAATTTGAGGAAGACAGAGAAAATGAAACTACAGGGCCCTTCGTTAAAAATTTATTAAGAATTAGAAAGTGGAAATGGCAGACCATTAAATCTAGTGTGGGATCCCCCTCAGGTCAGGGACTTGTGTGACCACCCAGGTCACATACCCGTGAGCATTCTGTCTGATGCTCACAGGGGAAAGGGTTTATCCTCTGCACGGAATCTGACTCTTGGACGTAGGCTGACACTCACCCACAGGTCATTTCAAGTCCCTTCCATCCCCCAAGTGTTGGGGGAATTTAGTGAACAGCATCTTATGTTTCTATGATGGAATTGTACTTAGTTTAGGGAAAATCTACCTAGTCATGCATCTGCTACCAGAAATCTCACTTTCCAATATTGCTAAGTCTTCTGACCTCCAAGACCGGAGAAGGGTCGTGAACGCGCTCACGCACATGCGCACACACGTCTCCCAGACAACGACACCGAGGGTTATCCCATGCCGGAGGGACCCTAACTGGGATTCGCCTTCCCAGGGTCACTACAGGATTGCGGCCGGTCTGAATGAGAACCCAAAGGTGATAGGTGAGCATCAGCAACACTCCGCAGTCTCCTAAGGGTGGGAATTCGGAGCAGGCACTGCCCCTTCCTTCCTCCCCCTGCATCTGTCTCCCTAAACTGCTGTATTTAGCTCATGCTGTTCTACTTTAAGAAACCTTCTAATCCTGAGAACAATGAAAATCTTTTTATTTTCCAAAATCTAGATCAAGAGCACCTCTCTCCATGTCCCTTCAAAGATCTCTTTTCCAGTAAGACAGCATAAACTGTCTCAACTTCACTCATCTTTCCTACTTTTAATATAGCTTTGTAGAGCCTATTTTTAAAAAATTGTTTTGTGTCCTAAGTGTCTAATACAAAGCCTCCCCCACAGCTGGAGTTAAGTAAATGCTTGTTAACTGAATTATGATTACAGGGGTTACATACCTATGGTAGTATTTCCTTAAGACATTCTATAAGAGGAAAAATACTCCTATCTAAAAGTCTGGCTTTTGACTTATAAAAATTATAATTTGACTTATCTAAAAGTCTGGCTTTTGACTTATAATTCTTAAAATTTTTATTGACTTACTTATTTTTGGAATCATGGTCTCACTTTGCAGTTCAGGCTGGTCCTGAACTCATTATGTAGCTCAGGCCAGCCTTGAACTCACAGTAATCCTCCTGCCTCTGCCTCCTGAGCACTGGGATTACAGGCATGGACCACCACACTCAGCACTGTGGCATGTGGTACTGGGGATTGAACTCGGGACCTTGCACTTGCCAGGCAGACACCAGAACCACTGAGCTAAATCCCTGGCCCTATATTAAGAATAACTTTAACAAAGGTCATCGATTAGGCTTTTAGGTTTTAATGCTGACCTTATGGGGAAATTTAATTTGGTTCTCGTTCAGTTAGGTTTGCAACCAGAATTGTGTAGAGAATTAAACCCACAGACCAACGTACCATTGCCCATCCCTTTTGTTTTAGTGGTGGTACGGGGGATTGAATGCAGGGTCTTTGCATTGAACTAGCCTCAGTCCTTTTTATTTTATGAGGCAGAGTGTCACTGAGTTGCTAAATTGCTCAGGCTGGGCTCAAACTTGTGATTCCCTTACCTTAGCCTCCAATGCTGGCATTATAGGCATATTCCACCATGCTGGGGTTGCATTATGGATATTATCTGACAACCTAGTGAGGGTTTTGCTTTCCAACACTGTCTTTATTTTAGGGATGAGGAAACTGAGGATGAGCGAAATGAAGTGCCCAGCCTCAGGCTACACGGCTGTTAGGAAAAGCACTGGCTAAAAGGCTGTACAATAAGGAAACACACTATGTGCTCACACACTAAGGGAATACACTGCACAGACACTACACGTCACCGTGCCACACTACACCACACGATACAATACACAGATTCTGACCTCTCTGAAAATTCTAACATTTAATATTTTAATCTATTATTAAATTTTTGTTTAGCTAACTAGTTAGAAATAAATACATCACTCTCATCTCCAAATAATTTCTTAGACTTCAGTGGGAATCTCTGCATCCCAGAGATTTGCAAGCAGAGAAATCTGTCATGCATTTGATCTTTGCCCACACTCCCTGCCCCAAGTCCAGAAGCTGAATGCAAGATTTCTACTCCTTTCATTACTTTAGATCAATTTACTTAGTACAAAGACATAAGCACAGATCTCAATGCATATTCATTTACCAATGGCCCACTTCTTTACCGAAAGGTTTGAGGATGCTCATAGCCAAAGTCTTACACGTAGTAAGAGAAGTAAAACAGAAACCAAGAGCTGGACATTTGGAAAGAGGAAGGAAACATCTAGGCCAGGGGAGCAGGAGTTGTGGCTGTGACCACGTGTCAGGCAGTTTGCTGATTTCAGTCTTGGCCGAGGTCCCACTGTGCGGGACAGCAAAGGGCTTTACCAGTGCTTTTGGTACTGATTTCTGAAGTGGAATACATTTTTATTTTTAAAATAAAAATTACTAATTTAGGGTCACTATAAATCAGTTTGATGAATGTTATGAAATATAGTAGCAAACCTATGAGTGGTGAAACAGTGGTAACTTTTTATGTTACTTTAAATTTTTTCCTTTAATTAATGCTAGTGAGTATAAATTTTTTTTTTTTTTTGGGGGGGGGGACAGGGTCTCGTTTTGTGGTTCAGGCTGGCCCTGAGCTCAGCCTCAAGTCACATCACAGCAATCCTCCTGCCTCTGCCTCCCGAGTGCTTGGATTACAGGCGTGAGCCACCACGCCCGGCACTGTGGTATGTGGTTCTGATTGCTGCTCCGAGTTGAGTCACCACACCCAGTATGGTACGTGGTTACTGGGGATCAAACCCAGGACCTCGCGCTTGCAAGACAGATGCCGAACCACTGAACTAAATCCCCAGCCCGAGTATAAAATATTTTATCATATCCATTCCCATTACCCTTCCTTATATCTGTCTCTCCCTTAGTCCCTTCTTGTCTAATCATTCTCCCTTCTACTTTCTTGTCATCTTTTTAGATCACACATATATGCTACTGTCTTTCTGAGTTTGGCTCACTTTGCTTAACACAGTGATTTCCAGATCCTTCCATTTTCCTACAAATGACAGAATTTTATTTCTCTTTTATTTTTTGGGGGGGGACAGGGTCTCACTTTGTAGTTCAGGCTGGCCCTGAGCTCAGCCTCAAACTCACAGCACAGCAATCCTCCTGCCTCTGCCTCTTGAGGGCTAAGATTACAGGCGTGAGCCATCAGGCCTGGCACTGTGGTATGTGGTTCTGATTGCTGGCAGGTGTGAGTCTCAACAGCCAATATTGTATATGGTTACTGGAGGATCAAGCCCGGGCCCTGGCATTTGCAAGACAGGCACCGGGACCACTGAGCTAAATCCCCAGCCCCAGAATTTTATTTCTGTTAATGGCTGTATGATACTTACTCCACTGTGTATATAATCTATTCTACATTTTCTTAATGCATTAGTCTGTTGCAGGCACCTAGGCTGGCTCTGTGTTTTGGCTACTGTAAATCATGCCCCAATAAACAGGCATATGCAGGTGTTCCTATGGTACCTGACTTTAATTGCTCCAAGTACATCCAGGATGGTACAGCTGGATCAAATTTTATGGGTGCTCCAAGAGTGGTAGTGTATACCTACAATCCCAGTACTCGGGAAGGTGGGGGCAGGAGGATCACGAGTTTGATTTCAGACGGGATAACTTAGTTACTTAGTGAGATTCTGTCTAAAAATAAAAAACTAACACTACTAATAAGAAGAGCTGAGGATATAGCTTAGTGGGAGGCCCTGGGTTCAATTTCTAGTACCACATACACCACTATGTTCATTAAATTGCTCTTGAAACGAAAGACAGACTCTATGTAAGAGCTTATCTAAAATGGTTTTCTACTTAAGAAGAAGACAAGTGCCACGGCTAGATATGATGAGCGGATATGGCACCACACACATCCAGGTTTTGCTTCTTTGATCTCCGCACAGCTGACGGCTGCCTCCTGAAACCAGAGCCTTTTCTTTGTTTTCCCTCCCATGGAATTCACATGACACACAATCACATTTCACTTGCAACAGGGGAGAAAAACACCAAAGTGCTTTAAATGCAGACAATACAGTAATAAAAACACACTTTCTTTTTCCCTTGGATTTGGAATCTTTCACCATCATCGATCACTCTTCAGTGCCAAAGCTCTCTCTGCCGTGATGGGATTTTTTTGTTTGTTTGTTTGTTTGTTTTTTTTTTGAGACAGGGTCTCGCTTTGTAGTTCAGGCTGGCCCAGAGCTCAGCCTCCAACTCACATCACAGCAATCCTCCTGCCTCTGCCTCCCGAGTGCTGGGATTACAGGCGTGAGCCACCACGCCCGGCACTATGGTATGTGGTACTGGTTGCTGCTGGGGTGAGTCTCCACGCCCAGTATGGTATGTGGATACCGGGGATCGAACCCAGGTCCTTGCGCTTGCAAGACAGGCGCAGGAACCACTGAGCTAACTCCCTGGCCCCGTGATGGGATTTTTATAAAAATCAAACTACAGCCCATGCTTAACGATGCAGAGAAGTTCTGAGAACTGAGTGTTCGGTGCCTCTGTAATTGTGTGAACACCACGAAGTGTTTTCATGCCAAGCCGAGAGGAAGAGTGTATTACACACTAGGCTATGTGGCCATAGCCTACTGCTCCAGGGCTGCAAACTTGTCTGGCCATCACATTACCATACTGAATACTGCAGGCACTTGTAACACAAAGGTAAGTACTTACCCATTTAAACACAGAAAAGGTGCAGTCTATTATGACGCCACTGTAAGTTTTTTATCTACAATGATGTCTGAAACCTCTCTTTAAGAGAACGATTGTGAGGCTAAACTGATGTATCTGTAGGTTTTTGAAGGTAGGTGCTATTTAAATATAAGAAGCTCAGAACGCCACCTCCGTGGCTCCAAAGGGTAAAGGAATGGCTGCTATGCCGGAGGCTCCAGACCTCTCTCCTGCCAGCTGCTCTTGGCCCCTATCGCCACCTTGGCAGTCAGACCCTCTAAAGAATGACTCCAAGTGATGAGAGCAGTTTGCTCCTCCACCTCTGTGCCCACCTGACAGGAACCCTCAGAGAGGTTACTGTATTTACCACTGAGTAAGCGAGTCCTAGCAAAGGCCTGCTGCTGTCTTCCTGTCTGAGCAGCGAAGCCTAGTGGGATCTGGTCCAGGCAGCAGAGCCTTACAGTGCTCTGCTCAGCATGGACTCTGAGGAGGGGCTATTTCACTTTCTAAAAGGTCAAGCTAGTACTTGGAAACTGGAAGTCCTATTTGCTTAAGTTTTGCTTTTCTGGGACTGAGAAAATAAACACTGAAACTTTTTTTTTTTGTGGTGCTGAGTGTTGAACACAGGTCCCATGTGTGCTAGGTAAGCACACTACCACTGAGCTGCACCTCACCCCAAGCTTCTCCTTTTATTGTCAACTGTAGGTTGATGTTTCCCAGAACCCCATCTCACACAGGGCAAGGGCCTTTTGTACACAGTAATGCTCAGAGTAAGCCCTGCTGTAGCTTATTACCTTATGGATGAAATCTTGTAAGATTGCTCACAGACTTTATGAACATGCACAATAAAACTACCTGGGAGCAAAACAAATGTTTCCAACAAGCATCACTGGTATTCATTCAGAACTTGCATTTCATTTCTTTGAGAGGCTGAGCTGGCAGCAATTATCTGGTAGATTAGACAATCACTGAGTGTCATTAAATAGAACATGTTTTGTCATCTCTTTTTCTCTACATCAAAATTCTTCATGGCCTGGATGCATGTCCCCCAGTCATGGAGATAAACATGAGGGAACAATTGCTCTAATTAGCCTGTGAGATGTGGGTAGCTCCACATGCCAAGTCAGATCCTGGAAATGTATGTGTTTGCTAAGGAAAGAGAGAGAAACACCTCCCTCTGAAACAGTAAACTCGAGTACTAAAATAATTTCTTGTGCATGGGCCACCCAGAACTTAGTTTTATTCCAGGGAGCCCAAAATATATCTTTACTTACTTAGGAGAGAATTTGGAAATTAGTGTTTCTCAGCAGGTTTACCAGAAATTTTACACTGTTTAAAGCCACTTCCTTCGTGGGAATATTACTGACATTTGTCAATGGTTGTCTAGTGTCAGCTCATAGTATCATTTTAGAATTTCCACAAGTAAAACACAACCCAGGTTCGCAGTGGGCTTGTGCAACAGACCTAACATTCTCTTCTGCAAAAGATCAGGCTTCTCTGTCAGGAGAGTGGTAGCAGCTGGTGAGGCTGCTCTGAGCGTGGTTAGAAGGTCACCAGTCACACAGCAGGTTCCCACAGCGCCAGACCAGCAACTGGCAGCTGAGTCTGGAATCTGCTTTTTAACAAATTCCTCATTAATTCTTTGCACAAAGTTGGAGAACTGCTCAGAGGAAAGCCCAAGCTTTCTCTGCTCTCCTCTCAGGCCTCTCAAACCCCCCTTCTAGGGAAGAAGAGCCTGATAAAAATCAAGGCGAGTCCTCAGCGAGTACATGTGAAGTACAAAATGTGCCATCTAAGGATATGATCTCTCCCCCAACCCTCAGGCTGCCAGGGAGCTTAAAGCCATACTCGACCATAGAAACTCTGTAGGCCTTTCTGCGTTGCAATTCTTTTTCTCTCTCAAATTTGTATTCTTATGTCCTCTGTGGTTCTAATTTTTACCCTTTATTTATTTGCTGCCATTATCTTATGTTTTTGTCAGCAATCTCAAGTCCTCTGTGGAGCAGAATGGGGCATAAACATACAAACACAATGTCCTATAGACACAAACCACGGTGGCTGTCACTACGCCCTTACCACGTTCCTGCCCGTGCAAAGGCCCCGCCACAGACTGGACTGCCCTGCTGTCTCCCATTCAGCTTTTTCAGAAATTTGCTAAAAGCATGAGCAATCTGGGCTGGGAAGTTAGCTCAGTGGTTCCGGCGCCTGTCTCGCAAGCGCAAGGACCTGGGTTCGATTCCCCGGTAACCACATAACAATACTGGGTGTGGAGACACACCCCAGCAGCAACCAGTACCACATACCACAGTGCCAGGCGTGATGGCTCACGCCTGTAATCCCAGCACTCGGGAGGCAGAGGCAGGAGGATTGTGAGGTGAGTTGGAGGCTGAGCTCAGGGCCAGCCTGAACCACAAAGCGAGACCCTGTCTCCAAAAACCTAAAAAAAAAAAAAAAAAAAAAGCATGAGCAATCTTACTTGTGTCCTTGGAGTTCGATAGCTGTTCCTTTCCTGCCACCGATGTCCCACATGATGACAGAGTGGTCGGAACTGCCTGAGAACAACACCCGCTGCACTGGGTCCCAACAGAGCGCGGTCACCCCACCTGAAAAGACAGACACAGCCAGACCTGAGTCACGAAGCAGTGACACCACTCAACAAGAGAATGGACAATGCAAAGGGCCATGCATTACACCAGGGTACTTTCTGGCATACGGCAACTCTGTGTTAGTAAAATAAGTAAATTCCCAAAGAGAAAAACTGTATTTAAAAGTAAAAGTCTCACTTTTTACACATTTGTCCCTCAATTTAATGTAGCATAGAATCAATTATTATGAAGGTCACAGGGAAATGAAAAAAGACCATTCAATGACCTTGAAAAAATATACTATTGTGAGAAGAATGGAAAATAATGCACTATTTGGAAATATCAACCATATTTTCTTAACTGCTGTCTACTTCTCATCCTAACAATAACAGATGACAAGTAAATGGAGTTTAAAAGTGCTCAATTTGATTTTGTACTTCTAAAAAATATATAATCATAGTACATAGAGTCTGCCAAAAAAAATGTATACACACTTTAGGAAAAGAAAATTGGATGAAGTGTTTTCAACAGATAGTGTTACTACTAGAAGCTGTCACATGTCACAAAAACCCACTGTACTGCCAGCTCTTAGAGGAGAAATTAAAAATACATGTGCAGGAATCTCAGTGACCAAGGTCACACAAGCAGCAGTTCGCCATACTGATAAATATCTAGAAGCTATTGTGCACCACTTTGAGCACTTCTTATAAATGTAGAGGCCAATGACAACTTGTATTAAACTAATGATGTCTCAGTAAGTTTAGCATTAAAATATTTATACAAGTTTTCTTTTCCTGAGGGGTATATGTTTTTTTGGTGGACTCTGTATTTATGGGATACAATGTGATGATTCATGACAAGTACACACTGTGCATGATCAAACCAGAGTGGTTAGCATGTTCATCTCCTCTAACACTTCTCATTTCTTCTGGGAACATTAAAAAACTTCTCTTGTAGTTATTTGGAGATACATAATACCATGATGATAACCACAGTCACTACAGAGAGGACAGGTATGGTGATCCCAGCACACGGGAAGCTGAGGCAAGAGGACTGTTGAGAGTTTAAGGCCAGCCTGGACTACACAGCAAGATCCCAGAAAGCCAGCATATTCTTCTGTCTAGTCGTAACTTTGTACCATGAGCCAACCTCTCCCACCCCAGACCTCTAACCTCCCAGGTTCTGACAACCCCCGTTCTCTCCATAACTTCTAGATATCAACATTTTTAGATCTCACATGAGTGAGATCCTGTGATACTTCTGTCTGACTTATTTCAGTTAATATAATGTCCTCCATGATGTCCACAAACTTCATCCCTTTTAATAGTAGAACAGCATTCTCTGTCCATTCCTCACCTGATTGATACATATTGTTTCTATTTTTAAATTACTATAAATAGTGCTACAATAAACCTGGGAGTGCAGTTATTGCTTCAACATGCTCACTTCATTTGTTTTGAATATATACTGAGACATGGGATTGCTGGAACGTATGACTGTATTTTTAAAGTTTTTGAAGAAACTATATTGTTTTCTCCAATGGCCACACCAATATTCCCACCAACAGGGTGCAAGGGTTCTTCTCTACATCCTCGCCTCTACCTGTTAACCTTTTTTTAAAAGCATGAGCCATTCTGACTAGAGAGAAGTGACATCTCACTATCGTTTTCATTTAAATTTCCCAGACTAGTGATGTTGAGCATTTCTTCTTCATATACCTGTTGGCCATTTCTATGCCTTCTTTTGAGAAATGTCCATTTTAGATTTTTTATTCTGAACATTACATATAATTAGGTTACAATATCAGAATTTAAAATTAGATTTCTCTTTGGGAATTTGTATTTACAGATTCCTTATAAATCACTTATATCCTTAAGTATCAGTAGCCTCAACTTTATAATGGGGATGATGTAATACTGGCACTGTGAGTACTACAACCAATCTCTACTCATAACATCAAACTAACCATTATCTACTTTGTAAGACTATGGTGAGAATTAGATTAATCATATAGGACTACTCTATAAACTGTAATGTGCTGTACAAATATTAGTTATTGGCATTACTTTAGTGATATGGCTACAAATATTATGACAGATTTTCTTCTCTGGTACTGCCCTTATGAATCAAACGCCTTGTAAAATGAGAATAGTAGTAAGTTTTTTCATATAAGGTGAGAATGTCAGAAATACTCATTTTTTACGTTACTGAAAAATATTACATTCAAGAAAAATACATTCTTCTTGTTCTATATCCCTATTTGCTGGAGTGTGAAATTTTAAAAATTTAGATTATCAATTTGTTTACTATCTGTTAGGGAAATTTCTTCATAATTGTCTCAGAAGATATTTTTAAGACCAAAAGAAAAAGAAAAGTCGCTATTCTCTACCATCCTCCCTAGCTTTGTCCTGTATCTGCCCAGCTTCGGCATGTACAGACTCCTGTTCATATAAGAACAAACGTGACCCTAATGCCTAAGTGGCTAACTGCCTTCTACAGTGCCAGCCCCCAATCCCTTCCACCACCTTCTACCCCACAACAGCAGCCAGGCACAGTGCTGGGGGCAGGCTCTGGGACCACCTGCTGAGTAAATAAAGGAGCAAATGGCCCCAAAACACAAAAATCCTCTTTTGTTTCCTATTCCAGGCAAGTCTTTGCCTCATTATCACTTCTCTAGAGAGACTTCTCTTCGCTACTCTCTTTATTCTTCTCACTGCTTTTACTTCTTCCCAAATTGGTTGTCTACTGCTCTGATATAAGCTATTGGAGGTCACGATAGCATCCCCAAGGATGAGAATCCTTCTTGGCTTACAGCAGGTACTCAAGATGCATGTACCAAAGAGCAAAGAACTGATCAGAAGAGTGGGAATATGAATCAGTGCCCTTGTCCTTGTTCCTGGCAGACAAAGCAGCATGATGAGTCTTCCTGGCTCTCCAGGGTGGTTAACATGACGCCTTCTACTCCACTTTTAGTCAGAGAAATTCATCTCAAGGAGAATTTCTGAGCTAGTCTTGGTTTTTTAGAAAACTACGATGATTAGCAGGACAGATAAAAGAAAAGTGACCCCCCCGCCCCATGTAGAATGGGTAGCTCAGGTTTTCTGCCACATCAGACTTAAATAATGGTGGGCACTGGCAGAAAGGGTAGAAAGATTTGACTGCTTGGAGGGGCTCTGCATGCTGTCAGATACTGATTCTGATCAGTACAGAAATACTGCCTCACAATGCAGCATTTGCAGATATGGCGGTACAGACACAGTGTGCAGGGTGAGTAGAATGCAAAAGGATCTGTCTCTGGCACACTGGAAGCCTGAAAGATTTCTGAACCGCCCTAACATTGAGGCCAACTGAGAGCTGGGTTATAAATTTGAAACTATAGCATCCATATTGAGTCATTTCAACAAGTACTACAGAGCGCCTGCTGTGCAGTTGACACTGCTAGGTTCTGTGCATATAATCAAATAAGACCCAGGCTCTTAGTGACCAGGAGGATGAGAATTTTTTATTTGTGTGTTTTGTTTTGAGATAGTCTTGCTATATAATGCAAGCTGTTCCTGAATCACTCTGTAGCCAAGGCTGGCCTTGAACTCACAATGATTCTCCTGCCTCAGGCTCCTGACTGCTGGCATTACAGGTGTGCACCACTATACCTTGATATGTTGGGACTATTTTTTTTTTTTTTTGAGACAGGGTCTCGCTTTGTGGTTCAGGCTGGCCCTGAGCTCAGCCTCCAACTCACATCACAGCAATCCTCCTGCCTCTGCCTCCCAAGTGCTGCAATTACAGGCATGAGCCACCACGCCTGGCACTGTGGTATGTGGTACTGACTGCTGCTGAGCATGAGTCTCCACACCCAGTATGGTATGTGGTTACCGGGGATCGAACCTGGGCCCTTGCACTTGCAAGACAGGAGCCGGAACCACTGAGCTAACTCCCCAGCCCAGGACTTTTTTTGAGAACAGGAGCACACACAGTGTGTCTGATGGAGCCATTCCCTCTGGAACACGCAGCTCCGCCCTCTGCCTGGCTGCCTGTCCTGCACTTTTAACACTCACGTCACTCTTTCTCCCTCTTTAAGGTACAGCTCAGGTGCCTTCTCTTCCAGGAAGTCATCCAAAATGGCCCCCATCTAAGTGAAGCTCCAGACTTTCTCTTTACATTGACCATACACTTTCAATTCCTTTGGATCGTAAGTTTGTTTACACAGTTGACTTTGGGGTCTACAACTCTGTATCAGAGCACAGCATACAGTACCTGCTACCCAGGGGCTGCTCAATAAATGCTTAGTCAAACTATCTCCAGGGCAGTGGGGAGGAAAAGGGAAACTGTGAACGGGAGAGCCTTGGCATGGATCTGGACGAGAGGCAGCGCTGAGTCATGGAGGAGCAGAGCTGGGTGGAAGCAGCCTTATCCTGTGGACCAACTGCAGCGTTTCCTGGCAGACCGGGCTTCAGCAGTCCTTCCTCCATCACATGTGGCAGCTAGGAAAACCAATGGGCTTCTGGGGGCCCACATTCCCCAGAGGGCATCTGTGCGGCCTCGCACCCTAATCTACATGGAGGGCAGGGCCAGGGCTACCCTGTGGTTTTTGTAGTATTCAAGATATTTTCAATGTAAGCACTGTACCACTTAGGCTAAATCCCCTGCCTGTTTTGGGGGACTGAACTCAGGCCCTTGTTCTATTTTTTTTTTTTTTAAATAAGAGAAAAGGTCTTGATTTGCTGGCTAGGCTGGTGTGAAATTGCAATCAAGTTATCTTACACTCGTCTCTGGGGTAGCTGGGAATATAGGGGCACAGCACGGTGCCTACTTCCACATTCCAACTAGTTAGAAGAAGACAGTTTCAAATGTAAGACAGGATCAAAGGGGGTAAGGACTTTTAGAAACTTAATATATATTGCTAAAATGTTTAGTGTAATAGTTTTTTGAGACTTTTACAACATACTTGCAAAAGACTGCGTAGTGTCCCAAAACCAGGGTTAAAAGCTGCTGGGTTTGCCTTTTCTAGAGCGTGATGGGTCAGTTGCAGCCTGAAGGACAGGGTGGACAGGCTGACACGTGGCTAGAGGATAGCCTAACTCAGTGCTCAGACCTGGGGTTCTCTTGAATGAGACTTGTTACCACCTCAGTTACTGCACACTACTCTAGGTTGCAGCGACATCAAGGGTTTACATCAGTCTGAATGTGCTCCACCTCTAGGCTACCCATCCTTTCTCCTTAAATACTACTTCCCCCCTGGGAAGCAGAGGAGAGGTCTTCTTGTTATCTACATCTCAGTGGCCTGGACGTGGCATGAGGGCTTCACAGCACTTGCTATTTGAGTGGTATCTGTAATTACTGGCCCGATGTGTCCTCCATGCTGGACTGGAAGCTGAGTAAGGCCAGCATCAGGTTTGTTTACTTGACTGACTTGGTGGCCAACTGCATTTGCTGACTTGCTCTGTGAATTAAATGGATCTGTGTACAAGTACCTCCATTGAAATAAACATTAAGGTTCTTAATTCAATTATGTGAGCTTGCATATGTGCACTGAAATTTATTGGTCTGTGTAATTTTTTTGTTTAGTTAATACTGTCCTTTTGATACTTCTAATAGATAATGATCAAGGCTGTGTTCAATTTTTCACTAATAAGGATGCTTTGGCAGATTTATATTGAAGTTCCCCTGTTTCGAATATGTTGACGTTAATAAAAAATTATTTCAAATTAAAAAATGATTTTATTGATGCTGTTAATTTCCAGTGGTCAAATAAAAATTTTGCTTCTTTATTCACATCAGTTTATGGCTGTTGGTACAAATATATTTTAATTTCCCTAAAATAGCAAAGAGCTATCAGACATGGCATTTAGCTGCAGACAGAAAAGCAGCAGAGGGCCGGGGAGTTAGCTCAGTGGTTCCGGCGCCTGTTTTACAAGCACAAGGACCCGGGTTCATACCATACTGGGCGTGGAGACTCATGCCCAGCCAGCAGCAATCAGTACTACATACCACAGTGCTGGGCACGGTGGTTCACGCCTGTAATCCCAGCACTCGGGAGGCAGAGGAGGACTGCTGTGATGTGAGTTGGAGGCTGAGCTCAGGGCCAGCCTGAACCACAAAGTGAGACCCTGTCTCAAAAAACCTAAAAAAAAAAAAAAAAAAAGCACCAGAAGGAGCATAAGAACATAAAACTCATTTTGGGGGGCCATAGATTTAGCTCAGTGGTTCTGGCGCCTGTCTTCGAGCACAGGGACCCAGGTTCGATCCCGGGTTAGCCACATACAATACTGGGCGTGGAGACTCACGCCCAGCAGCAACCAGTACCACATACCACAGTGCCGGGCGTGGTTGTTCACACCTGTAATCCCAGCACTCGGGAGGCAGAGGCAGGAGGACTGCTGTGATGTGAGTTTCAGGCTGAGCTCAGGGCCAGCCTGAACCACAAAGACAGACCCTGTCTCAAAAACAAAAAAAACCCCTCGGTTTGGATTAGGGAATGTTGCTCTGGCCTCTGGGAGTGACCACCAGGCTGACTCCATCATTAACCCCCTTCTGGTTGGCCCTCTGTGTTACAGGAGAGTGATGTGTAAAGTGATGGCTCCACACACATTCCAAGGCTTATCTGTGTCTGCCTTTGGATCCGGGTTGACGAGACCCTCATGAGCATTGTTTAATGGACATGGCTTTACTTTAGGGTCTTTATTTAGTCTCTACAAAAACCCTTTCCCAGCATTGTGTCTGGCTAGGTTTGGGAGCCAGGGCCCAGGGAGGGCCTACTACACAGGAAAAACTCAATGGTGTCTGAATCATGGAACCTTTCAGTGTCCTTGCAGAATCTTTAAATGAACAAGCCGAGCTGTAGCCAAACCCTAGATAAGGAGATACTACTCTCTAGGAATGGTAGCAAGTTAAATACAGGAATCTCCCTGTTTCATCTCTCTTCATGTTAGTGACCTTCCTCAGCCATGTCCTATTTGCCTCAAAGATAATGCACGATAAAAAGGAAATGAAGATGCTTTCAAAAACTCTTTGAGAAAGATAAGACCTGCTGTCAAGACTATTAGAATGAGCCTGTAAAATAGACTCTTAACTATGTCTGGTTGAGAAAATAGCATCAGCTACTTAGCCCTTCTGATCTGGAGGTAGCAACACAGAGCTCAGAGGACTCCTGAGAAGTCAAGACGCTGACCGAGAGCCCCTTCTGCCGAAACCAAACCTGGGAACTACCCGGCTCATCCACTGAGCTAGTTCTGTGGTATGTTGGCACTGGGGATGGGACCTGGGCTCTGAGCACACCAGGCGCCACTCTGCCGCGAGGCTCTATACTCGCAGCTCTAATTGTGATCTTTTTTTTGTAGCCTCTACATGTGTATCTTGCATTCCCATTGCCAGCATCCCATTTCAAAGGACAGTTTCTTACTGCAGAGCAATCTTTTACAATCTGATCAGGCTAACTTCTTTGATTCAAACTCTTCAGTATTTCCTCTCAGATAGTGAAATGACATCTGAGTCAGTTCCCAAGCATCTGAAGTGTCTCTTGCTTCCTTCCTGGCTGTCCCTCTAGCACTGCCTCCCTCCTCCTCTCTCATACCCAGGGTTCCAGCTAAGAAAGGGTGGGAAGAAGGAGAAAGACAGACAGGTAGGCAGATAGACAGACAGACAGACAGCGACTGCTGAGAGACAGAGAACAGCGCCCCCAAATTGCCTTGCTCTTGCATGTGTTCACATGACTCGAATCCTGCTGATTTCCTCCACCTGGACCGCCCCTCCCCCCTTGCAGGGACAGCAGCCATCTCCCACGGGAACGCCTTCCTGACTGTCTCTTGTCTGTTCCAAGTAAGTCCCTCATTCCGGGTTCCTGGAAGTGCTCAGGGTTTGCTTCCTCTGCTTTTGTCAACACTATGTCACCATTACAGTTTATCATGTCTCACGAGGTTGTAGGAATTTGAGAATGGAGACTGCATTTTATTTTTGTGACAAGAGTAATAGCCAAAATCAGCCATGGGAAGCACAGAGTGCAAGGAGAAGAGGATCCAGAGCACACCTGCCCTTCTGAGAACCAGCAGATGGAGCACTGAAGGAGAACTGAGAGGTAACTGACAAAAGCTAGAGGAGGGCACTGGTAGGACAGGAGACAGGAACTGCTATCACAGGACACAGGACTGAGAGGACTTTGGTTTATTTTCTCAACAGGGAAGTAAGAAATTTAAGCATGTGAATAAATTGAAAAAAATAAGGTAGTCAAGGGGAGACAAGTGGAACCCATCAAGGGGAGAATTACCTGGGGTCAGAGGAAGGCAGGTTCCCACAGTGAGATGTGGAGGGTAGAGAAAAAGACTTTTGGGTAGGGGAGTACCCAGTGGGGTAAGATTGAATCCAGGGGCATTCTATCACTGAGCTGTATTTCCTGCCCTTTTTGGGCAGGTTTGAAATAGGATTTCACTACGGAATTCAGGCTGGCCTTGAACTAACTATGCAGCCCTGGCTGGACAATAACTCATGGCAATCCTGCCTCAGTCTCCCAAGTGCTGGGATTATGGGTATGAACCACTAGGTGCAGCGATTCTCTTATCTCAGCTGGATCCCATTGTGCCTGGTAAGAAATAAAATTTTTTTTATAAAGCTAGTAGTTTTCAAAGCAGCAGCTGAGACTTGGCAGAATGAGTATATTAGACACAGGTGGGAGGATTATGAGTCTGGCAGGGCAGTCATGACCCTGAAATGACGGTCAAAGTCTTACAGAAGCATGACTGACAGACGGAGCAGCTGGATACACATGGACAAAACGTGGACAATCAGCCTGAATCACAGGCTCTCGGCTTTACCGAGACTTCTGATCACAGAAATGCTGACGAGATGCACGCTGTGGAGGAAGGGAATACAAGGGCTGAAACATCCAGGGAATGGAAGGACGGAAGAGCAAGCAGACTGGAGTGAAGAAGTGAGGGAACTGAAAGATAAGGAGACGGAAGTCAGGAGTGAAGCACAGAATTTTAAAGATTTCTTAGGTGAGACAAGTGTGGGCCCTTCGCAGGCCTAGGCTCAGCCAGGGTGTAGTTGCCTCAAAACAGACATATGATGAGGAAAAGCCTGGGTTCCTGTCTACAGGGGAGGTTTCTTTGGATTCTGCTTCCCAAAGGCTCAGGTAATTAAGATGATCTTTCATGAGTTTATTCCCCTGAATTTAACTTTCCCTTTCCTGCATATTTCTTACCCTAGAAATCTATTAGGGTTGGTTTGGTATGATCTAACTAAACATCCTGCTTCCCCTACTTTTGTTCTTACGTAGCATTCAACCTGAGTATTATCTCTGTTCTGCACTAAACCATAAATTGGCCGTGTACAGGAAGCAGAAAAATCCATTGAGGACCATGAAAACAGGCAATGGCTAAGATCCTCCAGTTAACATTTTCCTTAATCAATGCCACATGATAAAAATACTGGTGAATCACCACCATGTACACAAGTCTTTCAAAAACTAAGAATGACTATTTTATATCACTTTGCTTAAATGACAGTGTACAGATTAGTAATATGAAGTAGATTGTGGATTATAAACTGGAAAGCACTCAAATTCAAGAAAATATGAACTTGTCCTTTTTTATGTAACATAGCTACCCATGATGAGAGTATTTTTCATTTGTTTCGGATGTGGGAATCTCTGTTGCACAATATCTTTTTCCTCCAACAATGACGACAGATCCAGGCAGCTGTTCCTTTGGCCTCGTGGGTCTGAACAGTTACCACAGTCTCCAACAATGTCCCATAAACACAGCCTCACACTGGCTCTCTCTACTGCAACCTAAAAAGAACTAAATCATCAACATTTTCAAACTAGATTCGTTCCTCTTTTGTCTGAATTCTGGAGTGATTCTGGGGTATTTTAGTCCTACGGATTGGGCCCGGGGCACTCTACCACTGAATTACATCCTGGTCCTTTTTTATTTTGAGACAGGGTCTAACTAAATTGTCCAGATAGGACTAGAACTTGTACTCCTCCTGCCTCTGCCTCCTTCAGTGCTGGGATTATGGGCATGTACTACTATGTCCATCTGAAAGAAAAACTGTCCATGTCGTTTCTTACTGAGCCATTCGGAAGTCAGTTAAGTATATCACATGTATCTGTGCACAAGAACAAACTTTATCACTTTAAGAACATATCGTCTAAACATCAGAATACATAGTGGGTGAAAATGCACTGTCATGTCATCACATGACGATTCTGCTTTAAATCCCACCTGTGTGTCCTCTGAACGTTGTGACCAGTGTGCAGCTTTCTTGCTCCAGTTTGAGGATTGTGACTTGGCCTGAGTGGTCACCAATGAACACGTGCCGGGTTTCAATATCGAATCTGTCATATAAGCATTAAGGATTGTTTTTTAAAATTGCAGGGGAGGATTTACAATGGAAAAGAAAATGGCATCAATACAACAAGAAATGTGCAAATTTCACAGTAAGAGGATCTGGAGAAAAGGCTAAAAGTGGACTTAAGTGGACTTAAGAAAATGAAAGATATAGGGCTGGGGATTTAGCTCAATGATTCTGGCACCTGCCTTGCAAGTGCAAGGACCCCCATTCAATCCTCAGTACAAAAAAAAAAAAAAAAAAAAAAAAAAAAAAAAAAAAAAAAAAAAAAAAAAAAAAAAAAAAAAAAAAAAAAAAAAAAAAAAAAAAAAAAAAAAAAAGAATGATATACCATTTTATTAGACAGTAAGCCTTAATATGACTTAAATGTCACTTCTTAGTATATTAATTTACCCAAAAAGGAATTAACAGTTTTTCTAAACCTGGTATATCCATTTCAAAGGTCAACTAGAAAAAAATAAATAAGCAAGAACAGCCAAGAATACTCTGAAAATAAGAATAACATGGTATGTAGCAAGGGAAGTTAATAGTGCTTGTAGGAGATAACACAACACATTAAAAGTGTCTTTTCTTAAAAGTATATTGGTGCAGGTACACAGAACAATAGAAGAGAGTATAAAATCTAGAAATAGACTGCAAAGCACTCAGAAATCTAGCAACACACGTCTAGCAAAGGCAGCTCTGCAAATGAGTTAGAAAGATGGATTTAAAAAGTGATACTGGCACAAACTGGACAGCGACTTGGGAAAAAGATGAGATCTGCATTTCATGTTGTGTAGCTAGGTCAATTCCAAATAAAATAGGGATTTACACATAGAAATGAAAAGAGATGCAGCTCCGTATCAGAATGCTCGAGTTACACATACCACTCCTGGACTTGAGCCCCAGGACAACAGCAACGGCGACGAGGAGGAGAGGACAGGAACAGAAGGAGAAGGGAACAGAATTTTTGGAGAGCTGAGAGGTTTTTTGTAACTCTGGAATGAGAGAAATTATTCCAAAACCACAAACAACATAATCTATAGGCAAAGCCAAAAGACAAAATTGGAAAAAATGATTGCTGCTTATGTCTCAAGGCACCAAATACAAAAAGCCAAACCAAAGCAAACCTCCCAAACCAAAAAAACCTGTACATACACATGTATAAAAAGGTAAGAGTTAACATGGCAACCCTGTTGGTTCTCCTTGGCAGAGGGGCTTAGAAAGCTGGTCTAGTGACTGGGAACGTGAATTTTTGGAGGGCCCCTACCATTCACAGATTAGAGTGTCACACATTGCTTTATGCATACAAATAACAAGGCTTGCACTGGAGTGCCTGCTTCCCTCTGGGACTCTAGAATTTGTACATGCCACTGAAAGTTGTCCACATGACCAGAGCCATCAAAACTCCAAGACCTGAGTCTCTATTGAGCATTTTTTATTGACTGCATGTAGCAGTTCTAGTTCCAGAGATCTGTTCCAGAGACACATCAGAAGAACTATAAAATAACACATGCCCAAGATTATTTATTTTGGATTGTTTTAATAGTGAAAGTTTGAAAACAGAACCCAAGTCCATTAGCAGGGGATTTACTGAGTTGATTATGCTATACCAACATGCACCTGAAAAAGAAATGAAGACTTTCATACATCAACATGGAGTTATTTCCAAGAGAGATTATTAAGTGTGTGTATGTGGGAAAGCCAAGGATCATGAAAATTTATAAGCTGTGCTAACTTTGTGAAAGAAAGGGAGGGAAGTAGAACTGTATGTGTGTGTGCGTGCACTAATATTTAGAAAGGAAGAATGAAGATCCAACAAAAATGGCTGCCTATCATGGATGGGTAAACAGGTAAACTTCCCCAGAGTATAACTATATGTAGAATTCATCTTGCCTATACTCACTTTCAAACATAAAAAGCTACTTGTGAAACAATAGCAAAATCTGAAAATGGACTGAGTATTCAGCAATAACTAGAAATGATCATTACTTTCTAGGTGTAATAACAGAACTTTGGTTACTGAAAAATGATTTATGTATTTTAAAGGTACATTATGAAGTATATAAGGAGGAGATATGTTAAGTATGGACTTTGTTTTAAAATAGTCTAGCAGGGCCAAGGATTTAGCTTAGTGGTTCTGGCACCTGCCCAAGAGCTGGGGTTTGATACCTGGTAACCACATACAACAGTGCCAGGCGTAGTGGCTCACACCTGTAATCCCAGCACTTGAGAGGCGGAGGTAGGAGGACTGCTGTGAGTCGAGGCTAGCCTGGGCTACATAGCGAGCTCAGGGCCAACCTGAACTACAAAGCAAGATCCTGTCTCAAAAAAACAAAAAACAAAACAAAAACTTAGAAAACGAAATAGAAGAAACAATAGTAGATGGGGTGATGGGTATATGAGCATCTATTATAGTATTTTCTACAATTCAGTGTATTTTAAAAAATTTCTCATATTGAAACACAGAATAAAATATTTAAAAGTTATATTTTTTAAACAAGTTATCAGACATATAGTCTCATATTAAAACCTATAAGGTAAAAATCACCTTAAAATTAGAATAAAAATTAAAAAACCAGATTCAATATGGGACTCAACAGTGTTTAAAAAGTTACAAACAAATTACAGTATCTGCTAAAAATATGAATTCAACAAAAGCCACTCAGAGAAGGGTTGAAATAAAATGACAATACAACTTCAAGGCCAAAGTGATTGACATTAAATATGATATGAAGAAATTGAGATGATCTCTATAGGCTTTCAGAACTCTTTACTTGACCAGAAAATAATTCCAAGTGATTACATTTGGTGGAAACACATTTCATAGTGCAGGGCAACATTCTGGAAATATCTCCAACAATTAAGAAAATCCTAAAATTAAAGAATACTTGAATTATTTTTGTGGAAACATAAAAAATACGATTAACACAGGGTTAAAAAGATATTATTGAATGAAACTGGATAAAAACATTTACAAATTTAAAGTATAGCAAATGAAGTAAGAAAGGAAAACATTTGCTTCTATTTTCTACCATATACCTGCCATGGGACCTTTGGGAAATATCACCAAGATAACTGGACAGGGGACTGGACAAAAAAATCTGAACACTCAAGTCCTAATCCTGGTTTGGGCAGGTTTTGCCTGTGGCTTCAAGCAAGTCACTCCATCTTGCTGAGTCTTTCTGAGCTTCACTGAGCCTGGTTAATACACAACGAAATAGAAATTAAGGTTATTTCATTTTTACTGCACCTTACTGTCCTGACAGTGAATGAAGTAATGCATGTAAAAATACTACAGGAATTCCGAGGAACTTCAGATATGAGACATTTTCTCCCTTTTCCTCTCCTTTTTTTCTTATTATTGCTATTCTTATAGTTATGGGTCACTTAACACTGGGGCTTAAATCAAATATGAGGATATTCAGAGATCAATTTCAACTGTGAGCTGGTTCATCTGTTTGTCTACCTTCATTTCTCTGTTCGAATCTCAGTTACTTTTAATACATATTTACTTCTCCACTACAGACCTGAAAGAAGAGAAAAAAGGCAGAATTCAATCTGATTTATTTTTTCCCTTGGGTGAATGAATGAGGTAGATACAGAATAGAATTACTTTACTGTGCAGGACTCTTATTCCACTGTCTCCCATGAAGGTAAACAGAGGCAATGATATAATTCTGAACGTTTTGCACTGTGTCATCAAACTTTTCTCCTCCTTTTATCAATGAAAAAGCTCTGGGGGAGAGTACAGCATGGCAGGAAGGAAAGAGGTACATGTGGAGGGTTCCACAGATAAACATATTTAAAGCCAAATCTACAGGAGAAGCCCAGCACTGCAGGGGCCTGTCTATGAATCTGTCCATCAGCTCACTCCCAGAAAAGCTCCTTCAAAAAATACATGGTTCTTGGCTGAGACTTTCTGGTGAAATCATAGAATCATCCCTGTCATCAGGGTTTAGCACTGGAAAACCACCCAGGAATAGGGACTGGCATGGAGGCACCAAAACTGGAACTAGCAAGGCACAGATGGGGGGTCTGGGGAATATGCAATGGCCTGTCAGTAGGGGTGCAAAGGGTGGGGAGGTCATTTAGCCTAGGGACAGCAGCCTAGAGGCATGTCACACAGGGACACACACACACACACACACACACAAACACACACGGGCTTCCGATAGCAATAATGTAATTTTCTTCTTGGTAAATCACATAGCATGGCCAAAAGAAATAGTCAAAAATGACTTTTGGAACTGAGACTTATAAGATCATTACTGATACAGTATAATCTTATAGTAAAGATGATGACAACCAAACATAAGTTCAGCTCTACATCTTTAGTTTTTGTTCATCATCTTCAGATTAAAAAGTTAACTTCTTGAGGGTTAGAACAGTATTGTTTCCCATACTCTCTGGTGTGGCTAACTGATTCAGAAGATGAAGAGATGAGACATTGGCAGGTTTGGTGAGGATACAGAAGCCAGCATAAGAACAAATTCTACTGGTGTCACAAGTGTGACTCAAAGAACAGACAGTGTGGAGGGACAAATAATATCCAAGGAAGAAGATGTGGGTTCTGGTGGGGACTCAGCTGAGTGGTCTTGGAGAAGGGACTATTCCAGGGTTTCAGCTGTCTCAACTGAAAAATGAGGATGCTATAGATAGAAATTTTGACAAAAAATTTAAATTGACAAATAAAGATTGTATATATTCAAGGTATATAACATGGTGATTTATGTACAGGTTGTGGAATGATTACCACAATCAAATAGTTAACACACCGATTACCACCTATTATAACTGTTTGTAGGGGTGCTGATGATTTATTCTCTCTTCAATTCATATGTTGAAACCTAATTCCCAAAGCGACATGTTCAGAGGCAAGGACTTTGGGAGATGATTAGGTCAAGATAGTGTTAGTGCCCTTGTAAGATTCCCCAAAGTGCTCCCTTACCCCTTCCATAAGGTCAAGAGAATGAGATGATGTTCATCCTCAGACCAGGAAGCCGGCTCTCACCACACAGGGAATCTGTTGGGGCCTTGATCTTAGAATTCCCAGCCTCTAGAACTCTAAGTAGTAAGTTTCTGTTGTATGTAAGCCATTGAATTCATGGTAATTCATTAACAGAACTTGAATAGATGGAAGATAGAGGGAAAGAACCACAGGCTCTTCCAGCTCTAACACTGTAAGAAATCATTAATCTGTTGGCAAGAGAATTCATGTATTTTAATTCAAGAATTATGCTCATCCAAACTGGCTTAGAGAAGGTGAAGTCTAGAGTTGATGTTACTTTTTTTTGAGACAGGGTCTTGCTTTGTACTTCAGGCTGGCCCTGAGCTCAGCCTCAAACTCACTTCACAGCAATCCTCCTGCCTCTGCCTCCCAAGGGCTGGGATTACAGGCGTGAGCCACCACGCCCAGCACTGTGGTACGTGGTGGTACTGATTGCTGCTGGGGTGAGTCTTCACACCCAGTATGGTATGTGGTTACTGAGGATCGAACCCAGGTCCTTGCACTTGCAAGACAGGTGCCGGAACCACTGAGCTAAATCCCTGGCCCATGGGGTTGATATTACTTTCTGTCCTTTGTCATCTTTGCCTCTGATGTTGGAAAGTTGTCATTTTTACAACTTTCTAAATGGTGATTCTTAGTTTCTTTACTTTGCCCTTCCAAGTCAGAAGAATAAGAGAACATTAGCTTGTACACAAATACACTATCTGCCACATATTTGCAAAGAAACTGCAATGTACTTTGTCAAACTGTTGTTTAACTAGGCACTTTATAAGTAAAGAGATGGAAATTAGAATCAAGATTTACTTCTTCCGGTGTTTGCTGTTAAGTGATATATTTCTACTTACTTTCTCAAGTCTCAAAAGGTACAGGTTC